>BPTQ01000005.1:283696272-283823114 GCA_019973895.1 Chrysanthemum seticuspe
CTCAGTGCAACCCTCCTCCACTCCCTCTCCGAAGAAACAAGAATGAAGGCTGCTCTGTTAGCAGTAATTTGGTTCCAAAGGGTGGCATGTACCCTTAAGACAATTTATTTTATGTGAAAGTGTGTGTCGTGTTTCCCAAACAATTTAACTGCTTGTGATGTATGGCCATGTGCCAAAAACAATTTGACAGGAGTCTTGGCTCCTTATGCAGGTATAAGGGCATTAGCCCGTATTTTGAATGCGATAGTGTAGAGGACATACCTCTACATATTTAGCTTAAGTTTGTTATGTAAACTTCTCTTACGCCATTTTTGCGACGCTCAAATTTTACAACCTAAGGTTCAACAACCTCATTGTGTGTAAATTACAACACCAAGAATATAATGGCCAACTTGACCATTGACAGAGGGTCGCGACCCACTCTATCTCAGATCCTTTACATAGCATGGCTTTGTTAAAAAAAATTTTTTTTTTTTACAAGCGCCAAAATCTACTAGGAGAGTTAATGTGAATGTTTAAGTTGGCTTTGAATAATAAGGCATATGTTACACCTCAAGCCATTCGACATTGAAACTCATTAACGACTTGGTTGAACAAATCTTTGTGTTTAAGAAACGAAGCAAGAGATTTGTGGGAAATGTCTTATTTATCATTGAATTGGTAGGGAGGATTACATCATTCTTGAAATGAAAACTAAGACAACTACCAATAATGTGTGCTTTCCCTTGAGAAGCTTTTGATTACAAGAAAAAAAGTTAAAGTACTTTTTAAACATAGAACTTTCGAAGGTTCGTACCATTCCATGTCCTGTCGATGGGTTCTCCGAGAAGAGTGGCCAATTTGTATGCTCCATTGCCGTAGGCCTTAGCTACCATGTAGGGTCCTTCCCAAGTTGGTCCCAGTTTTCCCTGATACTCTGCTTTGCTTGCACTATTGAGGCGCAGTACATATTCTCCGGGTTTGAAAGTGGAAGGTCTGACCCTTTTGTTATAGTAGCCTTCGATCTTATGTTTGTGTATTGCTTCTCGGATGGAGGCTATTTCTCTCCTTTCTTCCAGGAGATCAAGGTTTTCCCTGATCCTATCGTCATTTTGGGAGGCATCATACGTTGCCACACGCTCCGTGTGTACAATTAGTTCCGAAGGGATGACCGCTTATGTTCCGTATGTTAGGCTGAAGGGGGTTTCTCCGTTGCTTGACTTAGGATGTGTTCGGTGAGCCCATAAGACTTGAGGGAGCTCGTCCACCCATCTATGATGAGTTCGACCTAGCCTTTTCTCGATCCCTTTGACGATTTCTCTGTTTGTAACCTCCACTTGTCCATTACCTTGTGGGTGATAGACGGATGTCCAGGATTGTTTTATGTTGAGCCCTTGACAGAAGTCATAAAAGACTCCTTCGACAAACTGTTTCCCGTTGTCAGATATGATGATGTGGGGTACTCCGAATCTGCACACAATGTGTTCCCATACAAACTTCTCGATCTGTCTTCCTGTTACCGAGGCTAGGGGTTTTGCTTCCACCCACTTGGTGAAGTAGTCGATCGCCACTAGCAAGAACTTGACTCCTTCGGGAGCTATAGGCATAGGCCCTACAATATCGATGCCCCACTGGGAGAAGGGCCATGCGGATGTCACACTTGTCATATCTTGCTTCGGCATTTTTGGAACGTTTGAGTGTATCTGACAAGCTTCACATTTGAGGATGATTTCGGTTGCGTCCCTGTGCATCGAGGGCCAATAGTAGCCCAACTTCATCATCTTCGAGACAACTGAGCGAGGTCCTGCATGGAGACCGCAAGATCCTTCATGGACTTTGGCTATGATGCTCGAAGCTTGCTTGGGGCCTACGCATCGTAACCAAGGTGATAAAAACGACCTCCTATATAGGGTTTCCCCTATTAGCCGGTACTGCGGGGATTTAACCCGAATCTTTCTTGCAAGCTTGGGATCTTCAGGGAGAAGACCACTTATCAAATATTCCCTTATGGGAGTCATCCATGTCTCTCCTTCTTCGTGAATCACATCGGCGACCTCTTTGAGAACGATGGATCTTTCAGGAAGGATTTCCACGAGAACCTCCTTAGTGAGATGAGCGAAAGCCATGGAAGCTAGCTTGCTTAATGCGTCTGCCTTTTTGTTCTGGTTCTGACGAACATGTTGGATGGTGTAAGAGTTGAAGTTTTCAAGCATCTCTTTTGTCTTTTCCAAGTACTGTTTGATGACGGGTTGCCTTGCTTCGTAGGAACCTGTCACTTGGTTTGCCACCAATTGGGAATCTACAAAGACCGCGAGAGCTTTGACCTCCATATCTTTGGCTAGTCGGAGTCCTGCTAATAGCGCTTCGTATTCTGCTTCATTGTTTGTGGCTTCGAACTCAAACCGAAGAGCATATGTATGCTCCTTCCCTTCAGGACTGACTAACATTAGACCTGCTCCGGAGCCATCGGAACTGGATGCTCCATCTGTGTAAAGCTTCCATTCAACCTGCGTTTGAGAAAGATTAGCTTTGGGCTTTTCCTTTTCTTCATCGGGTCCGGAAGGTGTTTCTGCCAAGAAGTCTGCGAGGATTTGCCCTTTGATAGAACTACGTCCTTTAAACTCGATTTCATGTTCTCCGAGTTCAATAGCTCATTTAGCCACCCTTCCAGACTTTTCAGGTTTAGACAAGATCTGCTTCAGTGGCTTATCGGTTAAGACTGTAATTGGGTGGGCCTGGAAATAGCGTCGGAGTCTCCTTGCTGCGTAAATTAAGGCAAGCACTAACTTCTCCAAGGTTGGGTAGTTGACCTCCGCTCCTTGTAGGACCCTGCTGACCAAGTAGATTGGGATATGTCGCTTTTCTCTTTCTGCCATAAGGACTGCGCTAATACTTTCTGCTGAGGATGCCAAATACATAAACAACACTTCGCCTTTGATTGGGGCTGTAAGTGTTGGAAGTATTTCAATGAACTCCTTCATCTTCTGAAAGGCTACTTCAGCGTCCTGACTCCATTGGAAAGTTTTCTTGTCCGTGCATCCTTTGAGTGTCTTGAAGAAGGGTAGGGACCTGTCAGCTCCTTTCGACAAAAATCGACTTAAGGCTGCCAACTTCCCATTCAGGCTCTGCACGTCTTTTAGACACTTAGGGGCTTGGAGATCGGAGATGGCTTTGACCTTAGAGGGGTTAGCTCGTATCCCCTGCTTAGTGATCAAATGTCCTAAGAATTGTCCTTCCTCGACACCGAAGGAGCATTTCTTGGGGTTCAGCTTCATGTTGATTGCCCGGAGCTGATCGAATGTTTCCTGTACATCAAGGAGTAGGTCCTCCTCAGTATTGCTCTTGATAACCATGTCATCAACGTAGGCTTCGAGATTTTTGCCTATCTGTTTGTTGAAGGCTTTATCTACGAGACGTTGGTAAGTAGCCCCTGCGTTCTTCAAACCGAAGGGCATCTTTCTGTAACAGTAGACACCTTTACTTGTGTAGAAGGCTGTCTTTTCCTCGTCCTCCTTGGCCATCTGGATCTGATGGTACCCCTTGTAGGCATCTAAGAAGCATTTTAACTGGAAGCCTGCCAAGGATTCTACCTTCCAGTCGATTTCAGGTAGGGGGTAGCAATCCTTAGGGCATGCTTTGTTGATGTCAGTGAAATCCACGCACATGCGCCATCCTCCGTCGCTCTTTTTTACCAGCACCGGGTTGGCCACCCAAGTTTGGTATTTAACCTCCCTCAGGATGCCTGCTTGTGTAAGTTCATCAACTTCTTTGCAAGCTGCGGCGTTTCTTTCAGGGGCAAGGCTTCTCTTTTTCTGCTTTATGGGCTCAATGTGCTTGTACTCATTGAGTTTATGCTCGGTTCTGAAGGACTTTCCATCTATCAGCAATGTTCTTGGAACACCTGTCATGTCAGAATATTTCCAAGCAAAGACATCAAGGTTAGTACGTAACAGTTCTGTGAGTTTCGCCTTGAAATTCGCCGGGAGTTGCTTCCCTACTACCACTGTCTGTTCAGGATAGCTAGGGTTTACGACAACTCGCTCCTCTGCATCTGTACAACTAAGAATTGCCATCGGAGGCTCCTCCGATTCCTCTCTGATCTTTTTGACACCATATACACCCTTATCCGCTCCATAACTAGAATGAACAGTTCCTACTCCGAAGGGGGTTTGGAACTTAATGGCAGCATGTATAGTAGAAACAACAATTCCCATTTTTTGCATAGCTGTCCTCCCTATTAATAAATTATAAGGAGAATCTGACCTTACTATGACGAAAATGAGTGTCTCCGTGCGGGATAAGGGACCTTTGCCTATGGTGACTTCCAACGGTACTTCTCCCAGAGGTCATGAGTGTTCACCAGAGAACCCTACTAGCGGTGCTTTTGAGTCGACCCTCTGTGAGCGTATAGATGAATTGAGCTTTAGGAAACAATGCTCGTAGATGATTTCGCAGGAGCTTCCGCAATCCATATACGCTCGGTTCACCTCCCTGTTGGATATGTGTACCTTGATGATCACGGGATCGGTCGAAGGTGTCTGCCCTGATATGTGGGGGAAGGTTATTTCCCCTACACTTCCTAGCTCTTCTTCTGCTTCCTTCCTCTTCAAAGTGGTATCGCGTTTGTGTACCATCAGTATCGGAGCTTCTGCGGGCGTAGTTTCCTTCTTGTTACCCTTCCATTCTCCTAGTTGAGTATCAGAGAATTTGTCCTTTCCCTTCTTTATGCCTTTGACCAGGTGTGCTAACTGTCCGGATCGTACTGCCTCTTCGATCTGCTTCTTTAATTCCCTACAGTTGTTCGTGTCATGTCCATGATCTTCATGGAAATGGCAGTACTTGGACATGTCTCTGGCCTTGCCTCGTGTTATCATCCGAGGTGGAGGATCGAAGGATTTTGCGGCCTTCTCTGTCGCCAGGATTTCTCGGGGAGATTTAACCAAGTTTGCCAGAAATCCATGGTTCGAGCCTTTGTTGTAGGGGGTGAAGCGATCTCTGTTCTTCTTCTTGTTTTTGGATCCTTCCCAGGAGGACCCTCTAGAGAATTTGTCAGATGCTTCCTTTGGCTCTATCGGAGCCCCGTTTGCTGCTACCTCCTTAGACTCAATCCAGGTGTAAGCCTTCTCAATCAAGGCCTTGTAGGTGTTGGGAAGATCGGTGGACAGGAATTCCACCAAGCTTCGAGTTCGGAGGCCATGTACAAAACCGGAGATCCTCTGATCTTCATGTAGACCCATAATCTGCAAAGTTTCATCAGTGTATCTGGTAACAAAGGCTCTCGTGCTTTTGTTGTCCCTTTGTTTGATGGTGTGCACGGTTAAGTGAGTTTTGGTGTGCTTCTTCTGCTGGCTAAAGTGTAACCGGAACTTAGCCTTAAGATCATCTAGACTCACAATGCTTCCCAGCTTCTGTCCGTTCCACCATATTCTTGCGGAGTCTCTGAGCGTGTACGTGAACATATGGCATGCTACCGGCATGACCCACTTTTGCGTTTTGATAGCGCCTTTAAATAAATGGAGAAAGTTGTCGGGATCACCTTTTCCGTCGTAGGTGCCTATATGAGTAGGCATCTTCACGCCGTCAGGTAAAGGGTAGTCCTCGATCCATTTTACGAAGGGTGTGCAAGCTCCAGAGGCTTCGGCACCGTAAGGGTTGTACGGAGGTGGATAAACCGGTGTAGGGTTATACGGGTTAGGAAATGGCTGTGAATAGGTAGGGTACGCAGTGGAAGTTTGGTACGAAGGGTATATTCCCATCGATTGTGTAGGAATCTGTCCGTAGGGCATCTGCTGGTAATTCTGGTTTGGGATTGAACCATTTGGAGGGTAAGTGTTGTAGGTTTGAATAGGTAAGTAGGGATTCATTCCTGGAGGGGGTAATTGGTTCATGTTGGAGTAGGGAGATGGATCCCCGATACTCGAAACATAAGAGGGTGGTACTGGAGCCCCCGCCCCTTCTCTTCCCAAATGTGCTGCTAGAAGAGGAGGCAGGTTTACCCCTCCATTTCCTACTGGGTTGCTTCCTCCGTTGGAGTTCTCGCTCCTTCTTTCACCATGCAATCTGTCCCTTCTACCCGGATTTCCTCCGAGTCCTTCTTCAAAACCCACGGTCCTTCCATTTGACCTTCTAACGGAAGGGGAACCATTTCGTAGGGCCGAGCGCCCCTACCCATAGGTTGAGGCCTGTCCTCTACTTCAATCTCCTTGTCATACTCTTCGCTGGAGTACTCCAACTCCCTCCGCATTTCTGTGTTACGAACTTGTCTCTTGTGAGCCCTTAGCAAAGAATCTAAGGCCTCAAAGTTTGCCTCTACGAAGGCGGGACTGATGTCCGGAGTAGGGTTAGCGGATGTTGAGGCGTGATGCACGGGAGTAGTTTCCAAACGAGATCGTGTGGTGAAGGTTGAGGTTGTTATGGGAGCGAGGTTATCGGTGTTAGTTGTGGTGAGTGGGACCAGAGTAGAGAAACCTGGTGGAGGTGAATCTTCTCTTACTGGTTCCATGCCGGAAAAGTAGCGTAGTTGGTTAAGGTATTAGGACTGGGTGATTACGGGACTAATAGTTGTGGTCCCACGGATGGCGCCACTGATTGTGCAAAAGATTGCACTACCAGGCTTCGATGAGGATCAAAGTAATGAGGGGTGTGTGTTCCAGCCAAGACTCGCCTGTAACCTGAGAATAAGAAATACTAAGACACTACGTTAAGTGATTGCGCAGGGGTAGGACCCTGTGAACCACCTCCGGCGTGAGAGTAAGTATGAGTTATGGTTGTATGAGTGTGTGAATATAAAGAGATGAGTGTGAAATGAGCATACCATAAACCATTGTCCGTCTAACCTATTTATAGTGGAAGAAATACGGTTAGAGGCACTCTTGCATGAATGTCGGAGATCATGGGGGCGTCCCATGATTGTGGGTAACCGCTAGGGGTTAGTGACCCACGTTCTCAGACTTGACGGGGAAGCCAAGAGAGAGAGGGAGATCGTGGGTTTGACTAAGTCAGGAGGTTCCTTATCCATTGTTCCTTCGTCAACCGTACCCCGAAGGGCTTAGGGCTGTGAGTGACGAATTCCCCTAAGGTAACCTTCGTGCCAACGAATGGTTTGACGCCTATGGATATTTCAGAATCCTAACTTGGGCCTTCGTATGGAAGGGCTTCGACACGTCTCGGAGGAGTGTCCTTCGAGCTACTCGAAGGGTACATCATCAGTAACCATTCCCATATATGAACACATGTAGAGTTTATCTACTGATCGATTACACTAATAAACCCATCAAGGTGGCTAGAGTTACAAGTACAAAATATAGCTACCAAAAATTTTAGTATAACTACGCAAAACACTAATGGCTTTTACTCATATGCCTTGGGGTCCAAAGGAAGATCAAAAGCTGTATCGACAACATTAGCAATTAGCCCAGTCGCAACCTTTTATGATCTTGTATCACATCAATCACCTTCCTCTCTATTTTTCTTGCACAGCTTCTCACGCAACTAAAGTTTATCTTTTCCCTATTTGGGTGTCCTACAAAAATAACCACAAGTAAATTTATATAAAAAATAACTAATTATAGTTCTTACAAGGGTTCAAGGGATTCGCTTAGGAGAAGAGTGACTCGATCAACCCACCAGGTTCGAACCACCAAGAAAACAAGCACCAAGACCCTTTCTTTTCTCCTCTTTGTGTGATGAGACTTTTGGTTGGGTTTGTGCTCCTTGTGGTCGACCTTAAATTTTATAGGTGGATTGGTGGGATGAAGCCAACTCTCCTTTTCTCCCTTGGTGACTGTGAATCCCTCATCTAGGAAAACTCCCTTTCAATCTTTGATCTTCAGAACATCATGTGACTTCTTCTTTGAAAGATGAGATGGTCAAGAAAAGGATGGGACAACTTTTGGTTTGACCTACAATTGGTGACAGCTTCATATTATTTGGAGAAAGGGCGCTGGGGTTTTTGAGATGGGGAAAGATGTTATGAAATTTTTTCCAGAAGAGGGAAATGAAGGTTGGGAGGCGTGGGTTTTGGGAAGTAGAAAAGATGAAAGAGATAGTAGATAGGGAGAGGTGTGGGCGGTGAGTATCTGGGAACTAGGGTAGGAGTTTTTATCTTTTAAATGTATATTATTTGTTTTAGAGTAAAGTCCTAAAAACATCCCTGTGGTTTGCCCCGTGGTGCTGTTTACATCCCTAAACTTTTTTTTGGCACAAAATCATCCCTCCGTTAGTAAAGTTGGCACAAATACATCCCTCTGTTAGTAAAATCAGTTAATGAGGACTAACGGTGCAAATATATCTCCGTTATCTCACATAATTTAACGTATATCGTCCTTGTGGCAAGGAACAAATTGCAACCAAAGTCCTTAACTGTATTTACAAATTCGTCCCTGTGGTCAACGTGGGTCAACGCCACGTGTCACCACATGAGTGGTACCACGTGTCATCGGGTCGGGTCGGGTCGGGCAATGTGTCGGGTCGGGTCGGAAATGGGTCGGGTCGGGTCGGAAATGGGTCGGGTCGGGTTGCCACATGGACCAATGAGGTGGTGCCACGTGGCGTTAGTAATATAAATCACAATTTGGCTCCCCCTGGATTCGAACCTGGGACATTTGATTGGGAAGCAATGCTTTGCCCAACTGGGCTAGGCATAGCTTCAAGTATAATTCCCTAAATTTAATACATAACCCTTTCTAAAACTTAAAAGCCCAATTCTTTATTATTAAAAGGTTCAATTTAGTTTTTGGCCTATCAATTTACGGAGTTTTATGGACTGTAAAAAAATAAATAAATATACCGTCGGACTCGTTTTTTCGTGCTCTTTCCAATGGTATGCTCGGGGAATTTTTTCGACTTTAAACGAACTTCGAAAAATGCGAAAATCATCGTTTTTTCTTTGTTTTCGTATTTTTTGAGGTTCGTTTGAAATATAAAAAAAACTCCGACCATACCATTGGAAAGAGCACGAAAAAACGAGTCCGAAGGTATTCTCGGGGAATTTTTTCGACTTGGTTTGGACCTCGAAAAATGCGAAAACAAAGAAAAAACGATGATTTTCGCATTTTTCGAGGTTCGTTTGAAATCGAAAAAATTCCCCGAGCATACCATTGGAAAGAGCACGAAAAAACGAGTCCGACGGTATATTTTTTTTTTTTTTACAGTCCATAAAACTCCATAAATTGATAGGCCAAAAACTAAATTGAACCTTTTAATAATAAAGAATTGGGCTTTTAAGTTTTAGAAAGGGTTATGTATTAAATTTAGGGAAATACACTTGAAGCTATGCCTAGCCCAGTTGGGCAAAGCATTGCTTCCCACACAAACAACCCGGGTTCGAATCCCACTCGAGCCAAAAAATTGTATACTTTACCAATGCCACGTGGCACCACCTCATTGGTCCACGTGGCGACCCGTTTACCGACCCGACCCATTTACAGACCCGACCCGACCCTTTGACACGTGGCACCACTCATGTGGTGACACGTGGCGTTGACCAAACGTTGACCACAGGGACGAATTTGTAAATACAGTTAAGGACTTTGGTTGCAATTTGTTCCTTGCCACAAGGACGATTTACGTAAATATAACGGAGATATATTTGCACCGTTAGTTCTCATTAACTGATTTTACTAACGGAGGGATGTATTTGTGCCAACTTTACTAACGGAGGGATGATTTTGTGCCAAAAAAAAGTTTAGGGATGTAAACAGCGCAAAGGGGCAAACCACAGGGATGTATTTTGGACTTTACTCTTTGTTTTATTATTAGTATTAGGATAATTTAGGTATCAAGTGTATTTCGCGTCCCGCTGTACAAATCGTAAACGCAATGTCCCGAATGAGAAAATGCAAAAATTCATATTTTTGGACACGTCTTCGAAAGACAGACACAACAATACGGTCGTTGGCTTTGTTAGTTCATTTTTAACATTTTTACTGTAACTGATACGTTATCGGTACGCGTGCGGACTCGTAAATCGATAAAATCTCTCGTTGACATGTTTCCTTTATCATTAAATATCAGGAATGATTTATTATCATCATTCGCTTATCAATGCTATTCGGGATTGCATAATTCATATAAAAGTAAAAATTCGTACGCGAAAATGCTAAAGATGATTCAATTAACTCTTAATGAATGATTAATTCGTTGTTACAGTAACTAATAACATTGGAAATTTACGGGTGGCTACACTTTCCTTCCAACACAAATATTTTAGATGTTTGAAAATAAATAGTAACAGAATTGTATAGTGTGATTCATGAAAAATATTGGTGACAAAAAAGTTAGGTTTATAATTTATCCATTCCAAATGGCAATACGACTATGTTTGGTATGAGGTTTATAAGGGCTTGAACTTTAAAATAAGCTACTTATAAAATAAGCTTTGTTTGTCACACAAACTTATGAAAGCTTTTATAATTGTCAAATTCTAGGGTTATGTGTATGTAAGCTAGTATTCAATTTTGAGAACGATCCAATGATTAGCAAAACCTTAATCACGATTTTCCCACAACCCGTATTGGACGAATTAATGATAACACATCATATATTGACATAGTTACATCATTTTGGTCACAATTCTTTCATATGAACTCCGATTTTGATGATTGAAAAAGCCATGAAACCGGAAGAGAGATATCCACGACTTTGCTTTTGGAGTCGAAATCCGAAATTTCACCTCATTCCCATCACAATTCAATTGATAACATCAAATAGTCTTGACTTTTTAGTGTCATTTTCCCCCGGTTATGCTCATATTTTATGTCATTTATATGGATTTATGCTTGTATTCCTTTACACGACCAAACAACCATAATGGCTCGACCGATCCATGACCACGCTCAACCGATCCATGGTGACCGACAAGTGTGGTTAGCCTAACGAGCGTCATGAAGTTCTACAACTAATCTTGGAGACATCTAAATGATTTAACGCATTACACATAATATAAGATTTTACATTTAGTAGAGATCATCAGTAGAAGAATCATTATATAATGTAACGATGAGCAAATTAAGGTAGTAAAGTTCATGATTTGTTCTTTCCTTTTCTTTACGGCATATATTTTTTTTTAATGAAAAAAAAATAAAAAAAATGAGTTATATTATCAAAATTGGAAAGTAACACTATATAATAGTCAATATTTTTAAATAAGATATATCTACACATAAAACATCTAAAGATACAATGAAGGTTATGACGGACAAACAACGTAGATATTCATTCATATGCATTGATTTGATACACAAAAAGTTATACCTAACCTACACATACACTTATGATACTCACATAAATAGTTACTATAATAAACGAAATCATATAATATAAAACTAAAAACACATATAAAAACATAATAAGTAATGTGGGAATGTGTAAGTATGCATAAACATAAAAACGGTAATTTTGTGGGAAATCCGTAGGTATTTACACATGTATTTCCCACGGATTTATCAAATTGGTAGGTAATCTGTGGGAAAGTACCCACATATTTCCCACGAATATAATTGTTTTCTTTAACTTTTTTGATATAGTTGCACGTTCACACATATACACGTCCATATACCTAGATATAAAACATCTATAGATACAATGAAGACCATAAACAAAGATATGTAACATATATGTGTAGATATCCACGCATATACAACGAGGTTATACTTAAACATACACATACACTTGTGATACTGGCATAAATAGTTCCATTAATAGAAAAACATATATATATGAAACTACAAACACTATGGAAACATACTAAGTAATGTGGGAATGTGTAAGTAGGCAAAACATAAAAATGATATTTTTTGTGAGAAATCCGTGGGTATTTACACACGTATTTCCCACAGATTAATTAAATTGGTAGGTAATCTGTGGGAAAGTACCCACTGATTTCCCACAGTCCGGTTAAATAGTTACTTTATAAAAAAAGACAGTGTGAAATTCGTAAGTAATGGAGCAAAAATTTGCCACATACTTTTGACCGTGGCTAATATGTGTGAAATGTGCCACAAGTTTCCCACGGACGTCTAATAAACACAAATAGTGTGAATATGGTCACAAATCTGTGGGAAATTTGCGACGGATTTCCCACAAAAGCTTGGTCAACAATTTAGTGTGTAAAGAGAGGGAAATCCATGGGAAATTTACGACATATTTCACACCGAAATTTAGTCAACAATTTGGTGTGTAATTTGTTGGTATTCCGTGTGAAATTTCACACAGTTTCGTTTCTGTGGGAAAATGTTTGTGGGAAAAACCAGTTTGTGTAGAAGTGGATATGGCTCATGTCATGTCAGTGTGGTTAACCCTGTTACTAGCTCATGTGATGATTCGGTACTGAACTATGATTTTATCACGCTAAACACTAGTAATAGTAGAAATTATTTAACTGGTGTATATGGTGCTACACCTATCGGAGCTTGTGCTTCTTCGAAATCATTTCAATCATTCCCCACAAATGTTACGGGTGTTATGGCACTTTCTTCCTCACCTTATGCATTACCCGTATCTGTTTATGATCCACTTAAAAAAGTTATAGCTCTATGTTTGCCTAGCGACTCGTCTGCTCCTGGGGTTTTATTTTCAGGAATTGGTCCTTATTACCTTTTTCCTAACTCGGATGTCGATATAGGAAGTCTAATTTTGTATACTCCATTACTAAAGCATTCAGATTCGTTTGGATACTTTATCAGTGCAAATGCGATTGTAATTAAAAAGCTACCTATTGAAATTCCCGTGAATGCCACTACTAAACTTAGTACAATTGAGCCTTACACCACTCTTAGAACCGACATTTATACTCGAGTGGTTAAGAGCTTTGCAATGGTTACCAAACAAATCCCGAAAGCGAACGCACCGTTTGGCCTTTGTTTTAGTACATTAACAAATGGTACTAAGGTTAGTTTAAAAGTACCAGATATCGATTTAAGTCTTGAGGGTGGGAACAAGTGGACAATATCCACACCTAACTCAATCAAACAAATGACTAAGGATGTGGCATGTCTAGCGTTTGTTGATGGTGGTGCAACAAGTGAACCAGCTATCACGATTGGAACGTTTCAGTTTGAGGATAACTTTGTGGTGTTTGATTTAGAGAATTCCAAATTTGGGTTTAGTTCTTCCTTGTTGAGTAAGAAGACTTCTTGTGCAAACTTTAGCTTTACACTAGCGTAATTAATTGCTACAGAAGTATTGTACGCTCGAAAAAGCATCAACTATGAATAAATGTATTCACTAATACGAAAATTGGTCGATTAGTGTTGGGCATGTAGTCCAAGTAGTTGATCACAGTATTTCTATATTTCACTAATTTTCTTTATTTAGTAATTTGGCAGTATAAATAGTTGCAAAATACGGAGTAAAATTTGGATGGTCCTTTTATCCATTTTGCAAAAACAAATGAACTCAAATATTATTTTGATTGTCGAAACTAGAAACTCAAAAGAACTAGTTCTTAAGGTTGTTCTCATTTTAAAGACCAGTGATTCAACATAAAACATATATCATATTTACCACATTCAAAGGCAGCATCCGATCGTACCGAGGGTTTTGCTGAGAATTCCTATCTATGCATAGCTCAAATTTGTACAAAAATAACAATAAATTCCATAGTTCCTTGTGAACCACGCAAATTCTTTGTGTCAATTGGCTTTACCCAAAAATTATTATATTGCACTATTAAATGAAAATGGAGATGGTAGTATGTCAAGAGATCATGATACTCAAGTTCAAACATTTATTAAACATGAAACAGATAAGGAAATCTAATTAAGGTCACAGATCGAATAACATTAGGAAACAAGTTAGTGTTAGAGCATATTCAACGATATTACTTTATATTGATTGCGTCAGTTAATTAAACATTAGTATATTAAATTAAGTATATGTACTTTGAGTTATTTCTACATCTAGATATATTAGTAATTGAAAACTACATGCATGTTGGCCAAGTTGAATCAAAGACCAACATTAAGCACGTTGAAGGAACGAGGTCTTTATTATGACTAGTAGGACACCCACGCATAGCAGCGGTTTTTGATCGAGCATGTTATCAAATTATGTTCTTTCGAAATCTAACTTTTGCAGGTGGTGAGGATGTAAATGTTAGCGTTTTCAAAATCAAAATATAAATTGGTAGCCGAAAATGTATAGATTTCTACTGAGCATGGAGTAGCGTAAAAAAATTAGTGAGTGCAAGGTATTCTAGCAACTGCTTGTGGTGAACAAATAAGATCTAACAGTGATTGGGTAGAATGGCCGTCATGTGCTTTTTTTAGAACTTTTTATGTGTCAAATGTTTTTTTGTGTTAGTATGAATATCAACCTTCATTTGACATGCGCTTGATTTCATGTTAGATGATATCAACCTTCGAGGTTGTCAGATTGTTTTCTTGCTCATGGTCCCCAGGGGTGATCGATATTGTCGCACATAGCAGTACGTGGTAATTAATAGTGTCAAATAGTTCCTAAATTTTTAAGTCGGTTTTACTTGCGGTCATATATAATTTTGAATATACTCAAGCTAAATATCAAAATGACATATATGTCTAAAATACAAGTTTTTGAATGCAGGTTGTACAATATAGTTAAAATATGTTTTGAATAAATATGTTATTATGATATTTAAGTTGGGATAACTATGAAATTGCTTGAACTTTAGTGCTTACTTTAAAATAGACCTTAAAGTTTATTTAGTTGCAAAATAATAAGAATTGTCTGATAGAAACTTGAAAACTTAAAGATATTTTTTCTTAAAGGTGTTGTTATACATTAATTTTACACCCGTGCCTTACGATGTGATGTAAATAATATTATATTTTAATTTTCGTGTGCTATTATAATTTTATCCACTAATCAAATTAAGTCCCAAATTCTAACTACTTTTGGTCAGCAAAAAATAGCTAAACGTTGCTTGAGGTTGGTCTTTGATGAATGGTCAGTCGACACAGACGGGTGAACGAAGTTGGCGTTGCTATGTCGATCTAAACTTTTTTTTAAAATCACTATAAGATACACTATTTTTTTGATTTTTTCAGAATATGTTTTTCCGCTCTAAGAAACGAAAAATTAAGATTAATCAGTAAATGTGAAGGGTCAAAATATAATTTTAGGAGAAATATAGATAACCTCCTTAAACATAGATTTTATATTTTTAACACTTTTAATTTTATTTTAGATAACCTATTCAATTTAATAAACTCTTTAGTTCGTGATGATATGTTGAACACAAAATAAACTCAATCATCATCTTGCAACACAATTTTGTTATCATAAAAAGCTATCCAAAATTTGTAAGGTATGAATAAATTTATCCAAAATAGACTTGATAACATTTTCCAAAGTTTTTCTAAAAAAAGCATCTTTTGCAATTTATAAACTTTAACCAGTAAAATCCATTACTGGTCAAGTGGTCATCAACAATATCTCCAATCAACTTGATTCAAAATGCAAACACTACTTAATTTCAGTTTTCAGCGGTTTTGAAATCAAAACCAGTCATATTCGACTGGAAATGAACCGGTGGTTGACCGAGCCGTTATAACTAAACGGCGGTTTTGTGACTTGGTAGAGTTATAACTAAACGGTATCAAAGTCGCCGTAAAAGTAGCAGATCGACGGATCTAATGTCTTTGTTATCAACTTATTCTGACGTGAGGATTAGATATGTAATAGGATACGTCAGATTTGTGCGGTGGTGGTGGAAGGTGTTAGCGATTACGGTAGTGGATTTTGTTTCCAACAGTTTCCCGCAGTTTCATTTGTTGTGGTTATGGCAGCGGCGGCGGTGGTAATGGAGGCAGTGGAGGTTGTTGGTGATGATGGTTTTTGGCAGATGGCGGTGATTGGCGGCGGAAACGACGGTTGTGTGGCGGAGGAGAGTGGATTGGGAAGAGATGAGAGATGTTAGAGAGTTTGTGTGTGTTTTGAAGGTGTATACTATGTGTGTTAGGGGTTTATATATCTTGTTGGAAATATCAAATAGGGAGATCAAAAGAGGGAGTTAAATTATTTTGTACACGTGTCAATATCTCATTGGTGTTACTTATATTATTTTTGGATAACACCACATTATACATGCTTTATATAGTAGTATAAATGGGGATATTTTGCTACAATCTTTCATAAAAATACATTAGCAATGATTAAGGGACTCATATAAAATAATCATGACCCACAAACAATAATAATCAGGGACCCACATTTTTTATACAAAATAATAATCAATTAGCTACAATTAATTGTAACTAATATATTCCCAGTATAAATATAGATATACTCTGTATTATTGGTAATATTGTTTCTAAAGTGCCCAATATGCATATTACATATTAGTTTCTTGGTCAAAAAATTCATTTACAAGTAATTCTTAATTTTGTTTACACTATGTCTACAACTTAACAATCACTTTATTCATACAAATATGACTGTAACTTAACTTTCAAAAATTAATACTGACTTTCTATTTTTAACATTTGACTTTCAAAAAAGTTGAAAGATAACACATTACGCTTCGAATACTATAAAAACAACAGTTAGAGAGTTGCGAATATATCATATTCCAAAATGCTTTTTCTTATAAAGCTACTTGCTACAATTCTAGCCTTCATTTCTCATGGACATTGATGACGTATAGTCTATATCCGGGTCGTAGACCCGACTAAAGTCCAATACTAACTTAGCCCGGTACGAACTGGGCTAAGCAGATTAACCGTTTGGGCTCATGAAGGCCCGAGCTGGATCTATTGATAGAATAGATATCCACGATATCTTTCAAATAGATAGATAATCATTCCCAACCGGTTAAGGCGGGATACGCCGAAGGTTGAGGAACACGGAACCAGCAAGGATTCCTTGCGTATATAAAGGGAATCATATCCCTCGTTTAAGATACGATCTACAAACCCTAACTCTCCTTAAACCCTAAAACCGATTACTTACTCTCACGCCGGAGGATAATCGTGGGAAACAATCCCACGATAAGCCTAACGGTGTCTTTTGTCTTTTAGTGCGCAGGTCTCAAGCAACGATTCTCAATTGGTGTAGGAACCGGAGCTCCAAACAAGGAACGTCCAACTTTTGCATCAACAAGTGGCGCCATCCGTGGGACCATTCACTAAGAACCAGGAACTAGGATGACAAAGCGATCGCAATCAGACTTTACTGGAAAGAAGGTGCACAGCGGGGCAACCCCCAAGCAGATTTCTGGGACAACCAGTGCTGCTAAAAATCAGGGATCCGGTCAGGATTCGGCCTTCCCTCTGGTGGAACCACTCTCGGGGACAACCCAGACAACAACTACCACCACCAGTGCCAGAGATCCGCTGCGCACTCCTTTTACTCCACTCCAATAGGTGCTAGAAGCTAACTTCACAAAAGCACCCGACGCACCCGATAAGAACAAGGGCGTGTTGATAGAAACGGATACTCCTGTCCTAGAGGGAGTCGTTCCGGAATTAGAGCCAAGTATTTTTGTTTCTCAAAATTACGAAGCCCTAGCTATCCTCATGCAAGAGGAAGCAAAGAAAAGACCAAGTCAAAGTCTGCATGCTCGGCTAGACTTTGGCCCGGAGTTTGGAACATCTCCACCGCGTCGTCAGAAGGAGAAACGCGGGAGGGATGATCGCCGACCCCCAGTGTTCAATAGAATCGGAAGGATAGTTGAGGAAGATGATACATCTGACTCACAGCCTATGAATGAAAGTGAGGAAGACGAGAAACGCACCAATGTCCACACTAGACTTGGTAGCCGCAGAGTACAAGATAGGCTGGGGGAGCGATATTCCCCAAGTGAAAGTCCCCCAAGCACAAATTCTGAGGACAACCGGCGTAAACGCCGAAGGAGAGAGGAACTATCTTCTAGTAATTCCTCGGACAACGAGGACAGTGAGACTGGACATTGGAAATCCAGAAGAAAAAACCGTGACCAAGAAGAGGAGGATATGTCTCTCCCATGGCGCCGTCAGAAAGTAGATGCGTTTACTAGACGCATCAGTGATTTTTCGGAGAATAAAAAGAGGCGCATGCCCACTAATGTTAAAACCTATGATGAAGCAGGTGACCCTGATGATCACCTAAAAATTTTCGAATCAGCCGCAACCATTGAAAACTGGCCACAACCTGTATGGTGCCACATGTTCAATTCCACACTGGTGGGAAATGCGCGGAACTGGTTCAACAAGCTTCCACGCAGAAGCATCAATGGTTTTGAAGAATTGAGGAAGGCATTCCGCCTAAACTTTACTCAACGAAAAAAGTGCGCTAAAACCCCATTGAACTCGCTAGAGTCAGACAGCGCCAAGGGGAATCCACAAGCGCTTTCATGCAGCGCTTCAAGGATGAGTGCATGCAAGTCAAAGCATGCCCCGAAGTACTCAAAATCTCAGGGTTCATGAATGGGATCAACAACCCGGAACTTATTAAAAGATTGAATGACAGGATTCCCCAATCTTTCGATGAGGTTATGAAGCGTACACGGTCCTTCGTACAAGGAGAAGCCGCTGCGGCGGATAGCAAGAGAAGCTATTCCAACTACCGGTCACAGGAACAACCTGGGAGACAATCCACGGATCGGAATAGTAACCGTAACAGGAACTATCGCAACCAGGGGAATGGACGCGACAATGACAAATATACCCCGCTTACCAAATCGCCAAAGGAAATACTCGCAACAGAGGGCGCTAACTTCCCGAGACCACCACAAATGCGCACTCCAGAGGATAGGCGTGTCGGCAATGGATACTGTGATTACCACGCACAGAAGGGCCACACCACTAACGAATGTGTTCAACTGCGCCAACTCATTGATAAGATGGTCAAAGAAGGTAGATTGGACCATCTGGTCAAGAATATCAAGGAAGGGAAGGACAAGCAGAAGAGTGGCAATAAGAAAGAAACGCCTAAAGACAAGCCCGACACCATTTACATGATACAATCATGGCAGCGGGTCACAAAGCAGAAGGTAAGCCAGGATTTTTCACGGGGAAAGGAAATCTCGTTCCCCACCTTAACCGCGAACAACGCAGTGGTGGAACCACTCACTATAGAGATAAGCGCGGGGGGTCATGACATCCACCGCATGTATGTTGATGGTGGAGCTTCTGCCGACATCATGTATGAGCACTGTTTCAAGCGACTGCGTCCTGAAATACGCAACCAGTTAACCCCAGTCAGAACAGCGTTAACTGGTTTTACATGTGAGAAGATATGGCCTATGGGACAAATAAGACTACCTGTCAGCATTGGAAACGAAGAACACTCCGCAACGGCCTGGATGGAATTTATGGTGATTAAATCTCCCTCGCCATACAATGGCATCATTGGGAGACCAGGAATTTCAGCTATGCGAGCAGTGCCGTCAACAGCGCATGGGATGCTTAAGTTCCCAGTGGAAGGTGGTATTGTTACTCTTTACAATGCCACTATACCACATAGAGAATGCAACACGATTGCATGCGAGACGGCACCAACCCTAGCACAGCGGAAGACCAGAATTCCACACCTGAAAGTAGCGATCCACCCAGAATACCCAGAACAGGAAATAGCCATCGGCGGGTCACTATCAGACAACGGCAAATCAGCTGTGTGTGCGCTCCTACAGAAGAATTTAGAAATTTTTGCATGGGAGCCAAAACACATGACTGGGGTACCGCGCTCAATCACAGAACACAACCTGCGAATCCGACAAGGTTACTCGCCTATTCGCCAGAAGAAACGCGGCCAAGCCCCAGAGCGCGCGCAAGCGATCCTGGCAGAAGTGCACAAGTTGGTCGATGCGGGAATTATGCGTGAAGTTTACTACCACGACTGGCTTTCCAACCCAGTAATGGTCAAAAAGAGCGACGGTAGCTGGCGAATGTGTGTTGACTTTACTGATCTTAACAAAGCGTGCCCGCAAGACTGCTATCCATTACCAGAGATAGACTGGAAAATAGAGTCTCTATGCGGGTATCCATTGAAGTGTTTCCTAGATGCGTACAAAGGGTACCATCAAATTCAGATGGCTAAAGAGGATGAAGAAAAAACGGCCTTCCACACAGGCCAAGGGGTTTACTGTTATACAAAAATGCCCTTCGGCTTGAAAAACGCGGGTGCCACCTATCAGCGGTTGGTGGATAACGTTTTCGAAAAACAGGTGGGCCGCAACCTAGAAGTCTATGTCGATGATCTAGTCATCAAGAGCCATACTGAAGATGAGCTAATACGCGACATGGAGGAGACGTTTAAAACTCTACGAGAGATAAACATGAAGCTGAATCCCAAAAAGTGCACATTCGGCGCTACTGAAGGCATGTTCCTTGGATACCTGATTGAACCTGACGGTATAAAACCATGTCCAGAAAAAACAAAAGCGGTCATCGAACTCCCTTCACCATGCACGTTGAAGGAAGTCCAATCTCTCAACGGAAAGTTGGCCGGCCTAAACAGGTTCCTATCCAAATCAGCAGAAAAATCGTTACCACTTTTCAAAACACTCAAGAAGTGCATAAAGAAGGGGGATTTTAAGTGGACTACGGAGGCAGAGGAAGCCTTCACTCAGCTTAAACAGCATCTGGCAACACTCCCAACACTCGTCGCACCCCGACCAGGGGAAGAACTGATCATGTACTTGTCCGCAACTGATGGAGCAATCAGCGCAGTACTACTAACAGATAGGGATTCAGTGCAAACCCCTATCTACTTTGTAAGCAAAGCGCTAAAGAAGACGGAGGTGAACTACACCGCCATGGAAAAATTGGTTCTTGCATTGGTGTTCGCTGCTAAACGGCTACGCAGGTATTTCCAGGCGCACCCGATTGCAGTAATCACCGATCAACCAATCAAGCAGATCATCTCTAAACCTGATGCATCCGGCCGACTCCAGAAGTGGAGTGTATTGCTGGGCGAACACAACATCTCCTACAGACCACGCACGGCAATTAAAGGACAGATTCTGGCAGATTTCATCATTGAAAAACCAGACACCGATGAAGTACCCACACCAAATAAGACGGAACAACATGATCCATGGATCTTGTTTACAGATGGATCCTCATGCATTGATGGTTCAGGAGCAGGCCTTATCCTTACAAATCCAGAGGGAATGGAATTCACCTATGCACTGCGCTTTGAATTTACAGCGACAAACAATGAGGCAGAGTACGAAGCCCTACTTGCTGGACTACGCATTGCAGCTCGAATGGGTGTACATAACCTGGAAGCAAACGTGGATTCCCGGCTCGTAGCTAACCACGTGTTGGGAGAATACGTGGCTAAGGAGGATAACATGATTCAGTATCTTGCCAAGACCAAGACACTGATCAAAAGTTTTGACAGATTCACCATCAAACAGGTTCCTAGAGGGGAAAACCGCAAGGCGGATGCACTGAGCAAGATTGCCTCGACAAGCTTTGCACACCTATCCAAGCAAGTTCTGGTAGAAACACTGAAAAGCAAGTCTATCTCAGAGATGGAAGTCTCCACAATCATAGAGGAGGACGGTCCTACATGGATGACACCGATAATGAATTTCCTGCACAAAGGACTGCTACCCCAGGAGCAAAAGGAAGCTCGCAGGATACGGCGCACAACGCAGAGATTTGAAATCCGAGACAACATCTTGTACCGACGCTCCTTCCTGCAACCATGGCTCCGCTGTGTAGGCCCATTGCAGGCAAATTATGTGCTGCGAGAAATCCATGAAGGTTCATGCAGTATGCACTCGGGACCACGATCCGTTGTGGCACGTGCCATGAGATCAGGATACTATTGGCCTACCATGCACCGAGATGCGCGGGACTTAATACGGAAGTGTAACGATTGCCAAGTGCATAGGCCTATCCCGCGCCTACCACAGCACGAGCTAACGCCAATAACATCACCATGGCCTTTCTACAAGTGGGGTATTGACATCGTAGGCCCTTTTCCTGTCGCAGCGGGAGGATTAAAATTCCTCATTGTCGCTATAGACTACTTCACCAAGTGGATTGATGCAAAGGCGGTGGTAACAATCACTGGCAACCAGGTGAAGCGCTTCGTATGGGATAACATTGTATGCCGTTTTGGTCTTCCTGGGGAAATCATCTCAGACAACGGAAAACAATTCTGTGACAACCCCTTCAAGGACTGGTGTGAGAAGCTAAGCATCACACAACACTTTGCGTCAGTTAAACACCCACAAACCAACGGCCTAGTGGAACGGGCGAATCGAATCTTAGGCGAAGGAATTAAAACACGCCTGGACAAGCACAAAGGGAGATGGGTGGACGAGCTCTCACATGTCTTGTGGGCGCATCGCACCTCAATCAAAACCAGCACAGGAGATACACCCTTCTCTCTAGTCTACGGGACAGAAGCTGTCATACCAGCCGAGATCGGTATGCCAACCATCCGCACTGCTGAGATAAATGTGGCAACTAATGATGAAGAACGGCGTCTTGACCTAGATCTGCTAGAAGAAAGGCGTGAACGCGCAGTTATACGTGAAGAAAAATCGAAGTCAAAAATGAAGGGATACTATGATGCTAAGGTAAGAGGTGTCTCATTCAGACCAGGTGACTTCGTCTATCGCGCTAATGATGCAAGCCACGCAGAAGACACAGGTAAGCTTGGAACAAAGTGGGAGGGGCCCTATGAGGTTACTGAAGCACTATGAACGGGCGCGTACAAGCTGCGGGGCTTGGATGGTCGTGAATTACCACGTACATGGAACATCTGCAATCTCAATAGGTGCTACCTATAGAAATGGCTACGGCCAAACGCACAACTATGTAATTTCTTTTTTAGTATCATGTTTTTATTTCCTCACAAACACTTGCAAGTATTAATAAAACGTTACGGTTTCTAGCTAACTCCGTGACACATTTTAATTTGTTACTTCCATATACTGTATGTTTTAACATCTATTTTATTTTTGCCTACATGGCGTGCATGCAATATATAAACCCACGATGGTCAAAAGGATAAGTTAACCTAATAAACAACTTGTTGAGTAAGAGGGTTGCAAACCCATCAACGCTGGATCACGTATCCTTGTTAAACACCTTGTTCTCAAGACATTGGAATAAGCTTTGTGCGCACCCCACGACGGATGCGCAACAATGCACATGTGCACGTTTAACAACTTTGGAACCAAGACACTTGATTCCTTCATTTGGTATTTACAGTACGCTGCATACCATTAATATACACGATTATACTTGACATTTTTTTTTAGTATCTACGGATCTTCATACATGATTATGAAATCCTTGTATTATTCACACTTGCATATACAGATAACAACGTATACTTCTTTTACGCAAAGATAAACAAGATAAGTGTGTACATCAAAGATAAACAACGTATACTTCTTTTACGCAAAGATAAACAAAATAAGTGTGTACATCACAGAAAGAAAAATATATTTACAACACACTTCACAAAAGGAGGTCCATTAATGGACTATGAGTTATTTCTCACAGATAGTTACAGAACCAGAGATAAACTAAAAACTATGACTACGCTTCAAGGAGGAACTACCCACGCGGCTAGTATCATCCCCAATCCTATTCAGCTCCTGCAACAAATCAGCATCTCGACGAGCCACGGTGGCAACACTCACGGGCACCCCATCAGACCGAGGGAGGTGCGCCGCGCCAATACCACACATTACAGCCTTGCCCTTAATACCTTTCTTTTCAGCAAGCCTCGTCGCATGCGCCTCCAACACTTGTTTCAGGGGAACTTCCCTGTCCAGGACAAAAGGATTCAGGATATCTCTCGGGCGCGCGAAAACAGGAACCTGCAGTTGGGATGCATCGGGTCTAAGATAATAGTCTGGCTGCGCCACAGCCTCTCCACCGAGATGACGGGCTAGAGTTAGACCTGCAAAAATCACGTTTATTGGATAGTCCTGATCACGCTCCAGTTCAGCGATCTTGGGGAGTTCCAAGTCCTTCATCTTCTTCATAGCAGCGACCAGATTGTCATAAGCCTTCGCATCATAAGTAGGTACCTGCTCCATGGGTACCTTTAGCAGCTCAGCCTCTTGCAGCTTTTCAATGGCTTCTGACTTTCCACGCTCCAGCGCACACTTCACTACATCCCCGAAGGAGTCACGAACCTCTTGCGATTCCAAGACACCTAATGCTGCTAGGCGGAGTCCATGGCTTATGAGCCATCTGCGCTCAGCTATGGTGGAGAGAAGTTTCGGATATAACTCCTCGTCGTACTCTATGCTTAGTTTACGCAACTTCTCCTCCTGCGTTTCTAGAGCACTTTTTACGGTAGTGCCGAAGTCTTCAAGCTGGGAGGTCAGTGCGTCTTTGCCATTTTCCAAATATTTAATAGCCCACAGACAAGAAGACTTATAGCTCGCGGCCTCCGCGCGCTCTTGATTTATTTGACACATCAATGCCATTTTTTCCTCGGCTAGTTTTTTAGCATATGACCCAAGAGTCTCTGCTTCACCTCTAGCACTAGCCAATTGAGCCTCAAGTAGTGCAATTCGTTTGTCTTTCTCCGCACCTTGGCTAGTCTCGCCCGAGTACTTTACCTTTATCCGCGTCGCAAGTGAGACCAGGTCATCAACAAGTTGTTCCATGGGTGCATCCCCAGCGGTCTCAGGCTCCGCGCTTTGGCTCTTCAGCCCAGATGATTCAGCGCGAATTGGACTTGCTTGGGGGGGTGACTCTGCGGATTGTTCAAACCTACAAACATGATGAGATAATCACAGTTATTCAATGCTATCTAGCTATATTGTGATACATAATCTTTCAAGGATACTTACGCAGGAATGGAGGTGTCAGGTGATGGTGGGCGCGACGCAACATCACTGGAGGATGACTCCACACTAAAAACAACTGGGCGCTTCTTCCGGGAGGTGGCAGCGCCATCGCCGCTGCGCTTCCTTTTGCGCTCCAGTTCTGGACTCTCTTCTTCCTCATCTGTTTCTTCCACGTGCTCCGCCGCTATGGGCGCTGGTTGCACGGGAGGTGTTTGTACTGTTGTACTCGGCATACTCTGTAAGGGAGTTGCTTGGAGCGCCACAGAGGAACTTTCACCTGCCTCGCCTAGGTCCATCGCTAGGGTACGCCCGGCGACCGCAACAAGCACGGGCTCTTCTCCCTCCTTCAGGGGTCGAGTTCCCACCTTTACATCCATCGGCTTTGTCAGTTGCACAACGCTGAACAGGTCCATCTCTGCGCCACAACAAAGAAATATACACAGTTCACAATAAGTACGCAGAACAAACAGTGAATAACTTACAGTAATATAATTCAACGGGGTGCGAAAGCATGAGCACCCACCCTGACCATCGGCGTCTAAGAAGATAGGAACTTCTTCTGAACTGCCAAAATAGTTGTGGCTTAGGCCAATATGCACCAAGAACTCCTCGGGGTAGGAGAATATAGGGATGTGGTTAGCATTTATTGTTTCCGCATCCTCTGCATTATATGATCCAGGGAGGGGGCGCTCATCCTTTGGCAGTGTCCCCTTAGCGTAAAAATCGAAATGAGACGGAAAACAAGTGTTGTCAATCCAGAAAAAGGTTTCCCTCCAATTTCTGAGCGCATCTAACTTTTCCGTGTAGCATTGGAGTGATCCCGGGCGCTTCGCAAAGGAAACCCACCCGTTTGACCACGTGGTGTGGTAAAAGGCCCGGAACAGATGAATTGTGGGGTTTATGGCTAATAAGTGGCAGTTCACCTCGAAGTTAATTAATTTCGCCGCACCTATACAGTGCAGCTGGGACAAGTGAATGCGGTAGTAATTCAATACATCACTTAAGAATAAGGATATGGGTATGCGCTGATTTGCGAATTCAAAAAATCGTGTGTATACACCAATTTTCCCATCGGGGAAATCCGCTATTGATGCATTCGCAGCCGGTACTTCCGGATGTACTGCGCTAGGGATATAATAATCCGATGCAAACTGTTGTAGCTCCTCTTCCGTTATGTCGGATGTAAAATCAGATAATTCCTTAACCATGGTATTGTTATAAACAAGAACAAAGGCGCAGGCGCAGTTACCTAGGGGGTATTTCAGTCTGAAGGCTTGGATGTGTTGGAAGCTTTGCTAATGGCGGATTGTTCTTTTTACTGTGTGTTGAGACGGTGAAAATGAAGGGAAGGGGTTATATAATCCTCTTCCTCCACGCGATGACCGACACGTGGATTCCACTAACCCTACATATGTGGTGGGGATTGTTTGATGGGACATGGGTGCAGTAATTTTTCCCCGATTTACGAGGTGCCCGTTTCCTTTTTTATGGCTAGATACAATGTATCCTAAGCGTCTTTGCTTAAGCTTCTTGGCTACGTTTCGTTTATTTTTCATAGAATATGATAATTAGTCTAGCATCCGTAGTTATGCACTGCGCATACTAGACTGGGGGGACATGATGACGTATAGTCTATATCCGGGTCGTAGACCCGACTAAAGTCCAATACTAACTTAGCCCGGTACGAACTGGGCTAAGCAGATTAACCGTTTGGGCTCATGAAGGCCCGAGCTGGATCTATTGATAGAATAGATATCCACGATATCTTTCAAATAGATAGATAATCATTCCCAACCGGTTAAGGCGGGATACGCCGAAGGTTGAGGAACACGGAACCAGCAAGGATTCCTTGCGTATATAAAGGGAATCATATACCTCGTTTAAGGTACGATCTACAAACCCTAACTCTCCTTAAACCCTAAAACCGATTACTTACTCTCACGCCGGAGGATAATCGTGGGAAACAATCCCACGATAAGCCTAACGGTGTCTTTTGTCTTTTAGTGCGCAGGTCTCAAGCAACGATTCTCAATTGGTGTAGGAACCGGAGCTCCAAACAAGGAACGTCCAACTTTTGCATCAACAGACATGAAGCCATAGCACAAGCAGCTAACACTTACACTTCGTTAGCTGTTCCAATAACCAAACACACCGATACAGCTAACCCTCTCTATAGCGTTCAGATCACGAATAAAAATATCAATTGGGATGACCCGAGGTCCAAAGTCTCAAACTACCTTATAGACATCGACGCTCCTGTCATTTGGCATGACTGCATCCCTGATTGGCAAACATATCCCGTTTCAACTATTGATGAAAATGGATCATGCATGGATGTGCAACCTTACTCGTACAAAAGTTCATCCTGCCAATCATATTCACAATATTTACCTAATTGGGAGTATTGGTCATGTCCAGTCAATGTTGTTAATCCTGTTGCGAGATCCTGTGACGATACTGCATTAAACTACGACTATTTTGTAATGAAAAGAAGTGATGGTAAAAATGTTTTAAGTGGCGTATATAGCGCTCCAGCTCTAGGAGGTTGTGCTTCTTCTTCATCATTTCAATCATTCCCTAAAGATGTTACGGGTGTCATGGCGTTTTCTTCATCGCCTTATGCATTACCCGCGACTCTAGGTTTATATGGACCGCCGATTGGCACAAAGTTCAAGAAAATAACAGCTCTATGTTTGCCAAGCAACTCCTCAACTCCAGGAGTTCTATTTTCTGGGACGGGTCCTTATTATCTTCCTCCAAATTTTGACGTCGATATAAGAAGTTTACTTCGTATACCCCGTTATTAAAGCATCCAGATTCATTTGGATACTTTATTAGCGTCAATGCGATTGTCATAAAAAGGAAATCCATTGACATTCCCGCGAATTCCACTACAAAGCTTAGTACAACCGAGCCTTACACCATTCTTAGAACCGAAATTTATACTAGCTTGGTTAGTACATTTACAATGGTTACAAAACAAATCCCGAAAGCAAGACCAATCGCGCCGTTTGGGCTTTGTTTTAGTACAATACAAAATGGTAAGAAAGCTGGTTTATATGTACCTGATATTGTTCTAAGTCTTCAGGGTGGGACGACCTGGACTATATCAACTGCTAACTCGATTAAGCAAATGACTAATGATGTTGCGTGTCTAGCATTTGTTGATGGTGGTGCAACAAGGGAACCAGCAATCACAATCGGAACCTTTCAGTTTGAGGATAACTTTGTGGTGTTTGATTTAGAGAATTCAAATTTTGGGTTTAGTTCTTCCTTGTTAAGACAGAGAACTTCTTGTGCTAACTTCAACTTTACCCAATTAATGTAATATATATAATAGTGCTATCCAAACGAGGATGCATCCAAAATAAAGAATTCGTTCAGTGTTGTCCATGCAATTGAAATTAGTCAATCTGATTTCAATTCATGTTAAATTATTAAAGCCAAATATAATTAATAAAACGTGAACCAAATATTTCATGTATTTTTGCAAACTATCTTTTGGTTATTTTCTAATTCTACATCTTCACTTTTGATATTGTCATTGTCACATATTAATATTCCTTTTAGAGATATACCCTAAACACTCTATAAGTTAAGGGGTGATATTAACATCACATTTTTTGATATATGCACAGTAATTTGTGCATCACAGTATTGTACAATACAAACTGTAATGCACAAATTATGGTTCATTCATCAAAAGATGTGGTGTAAGTATCGATTCCTATAAGTTAATGCGCTAATTCTATAAAAAGGTATCATATTTGTCAAAAAGTAACTTAAAAGTAGCGAACTAAAAAAATACTTTTGTTAATCCTAATGTTGACACTGTTGTCTTTATCTGAGTGGTATGACTTTTTATACATTTTCAAATTACATAAATGATCCTTGTGGGTTTGCGAAAATTGCTTCCACCGTCCCAAGACTAAATTACATAAAGGGTCCCTGTCGTTTAGAGAAAATTTTGGAAATTTCGAAATTCTTTTTCAAATATTTTTTTGTCGTAATTTTTTTGTCATCTTTTTTTCATGACATGTGAAAGCGAAAATTGCATCCACCGTCCCTAGGCTAAATTACATAAATGGTCCCTGTCGTTTGGAAAAAATTTTGAAAGAAAAAAATTCCAAAATTTTTTTTGAAATTCTTTTTCAATTTTTGTTTCTTCGAATTTTTTTTGTCGAAACTTTTTTGTTTAGAAATACTTTTAAATTTTTTTTCATGACTTTCATGACATATGAAAATAAAAATTCCGAACTTTTTCTTAATATTTAAAAAAAAATCGATAAAAAAAAATTCACTTGTGACCAAAAAAATCATATGTAACCAAAAAAAAATCATATGTGACCAAAAAAAATCAACTAAAAAAGTTGAAAAAAAGAAATTCGAAAAACAAATTAGGTACTGTGAATGCAATTTTCGCTAAACCACAAGGACTATTTATGTAATTTACCCTATGGACGGTGGATGCAATTTTCAAAAATCAATGGATAAAATGGTCATCACAGAATATCTTTTTGTCTTTACTACTCATATGAAGATAAAAATGTCAACATTAATGTTCACAAAAATACTTTTTTTTTATTTATTTCACTACTCACAAAAATACTATAATGCTTTTTAAAAAAGTTAACCCTAAGTTAATCAGTTGAGCAGAAGAACTATTAATTCAAAGGTTATTAATTAATGAATTGATCAACAGTAATTAAATATGTTAATTCATATTTTCATTATTTATATTGAAATACTTAATTTACAAACAAGTCTTCATCTCCCAAATAAAAAGCCCAATTTGAAAGAACGAAAAATGACACAAATAACCATTTTTACAAACATACTTTTAAAAATTACCATCTTTTCTCAAAAAATGCCACTATACCCACAAAACTAAAAAAAATCTGCGAAAATTTGCGGATTTCTATAAAAACTCGTAAGATTTAACCTTTCGAAATCAAACTTTGCAATTTTTTTTGAAAAAAATCGCAAGGTTTGACTTTCTGAAAACTAGAAAGGTTGACTTTGCAAGATCAACCTATATTTAAAGGGAAAAAAAATCGCAAACCTTGCAAAGATTGTTTGTCCCGATTAGTTTACATACAACTCTTTATGTACACTTTTGTATGAAATTTTGCAATTTCCTTCTATTTGATACCAGAAGACGCAGAAGAGGCGAGTGAAGCCTCCAAAATTAAAGATACTGGTTGTCGAGCCTGAAGGCAAGCACTGACGTCAAACGGACGCAACTCATATCCATTAAATAGAAGATTGACAACTGGAAGGATATCAATAGACTCCATTCATTTCTGTATTTTTATGGGTCGTGTCAGCTTAACAATACCAATAGACTCCATTCATTTGCGGCATATAGGGTGACTATCTAGATCACAACGGTTTATGTTCATCAAAGTTTCTCATCACCTATACCAATTTGTGTGTGTTTATATGCATTGATTAGACAAATGTAATCCAATTATCATCATTGATGCCAAAACTGACAATTATAATGAGTCATAGTAGTTTTTGTATTCTAGCTTTTCCATTCCTCTATGGAGGAGCGTGGCCAAAAAGAAGTAAGAGAGTATGAGGCAGTATAAATCCTTTCATAGATATGTTTCTATGTTATGTTAAACAATACCAAAGGTGGGCGATATTTGTCAGGAGGGAACTATGAAATATATAGGATGGTAAACCACCTGCAAACATATAAGATTAGATCAATGATGATAGTCAATGTCCTGAAAATGTGGTTTTGAATCTGGTGCGAACTTAGGAGCTAATTTGATGAGGCAAAATAGTCCAAGTCATATGAAGAATGTTGTTGCTCAAAATGATGGGTTCTAAGTTACACAAAACCGTAAACCTAAAGGTAAGCAACATGATAGGTCAATGGGATTTGTACTTAAGAGTAATTTTTTGTATCGTCTTGTATCTACCCCTAGTGGGTATGGGACATCAAGGAAGCAAGGAAGCGAGGGAAAGAATGGAACCACGACTTCGGAAAACGATACCCCAAATATAGCCTCGATTTAATAAGGGACCTCTAAATTTGGATGATATAAATCTGGTTACTCTAAGGAATTCATTTAAGGCGTTGAAGGAAAATGACAAGATATTTGAGAATGTAGGTACTTCAATTGCTGGAAATGTTTGTAATACTATGAAGAATGCAAAAAAGGCCATAGAAGAGAGTGATGGCGATCTTGAGGATGTTTACAATGAGATTGCTCCAATCATGGCAAGTGGAGGTGTAAATGATGCTAGTTTATTTAAGGAGGAAGGTATGAAATCTATGATAGTTATGATATTGAAGGTTTAACAAAAGAACAACTGGCATTTTGTGACACGATGAATATTAATCTTCGAAGTCACTTTTAACGATAGTATATATTTAGTGTCTTTGTGAGTCAAGTGTAATCTAGTGTTTAGTGGTATTTTCCTTTGATAGGAGCAATAATATCTTGTTATGTATGCTTTAACGCCTATGTAACGAGTTAAGTTGTGGAATTCATTTACATCCTATGTACCTAACTGTATTTTGGAGTATTATATTTACCGGTTTAAACCCCTTTCCAATAAAAAATTCCTTTCCATCAAAGCTTAGAAATTTTGTACCACAACAAAAATATATATATATATATATTTTTAAATTCGCAAGGTTGACCTTGCTAAGTCAACCTTGCTAATTTACAGAAAACTAGCATGGTTTAACTTCGCAAGGTCAAACCTTACGATTTTTCTTAAAAAATTCGCAAGGTCAAATCTTGCGAGTTTTTTTGGGCACAACGACGTTTTTTTATAAAAGTTAGGAATTTGATAAAGTACGTTTGTATAATTGTTTATTTTTTTCATTTTCCTTTTAAAAACATAATCTCACCTGATTATCATTAAAAAAAATTGATGAAAGGTGCTCCACTATACACCTTACACATTGTGTAAGGTCACAAAAGTGATGTTTTGTATAACCATGCCTAAATAAAAGTGTTTCCAAAATGCCCCTAATTTGTACATTTTTTACTCTATATCTCTTCCTGATCAGTCGTACTTTCTCTTCCGTAGTGCAAATTTCCTGAATTTTACAACATATTAAAGCCTGTGAGTTATACGATATTAACAAACACACAACATGCTCTAAAATATGAGGTCCTTTTTTATCAGATTTGTAAAAATGATTACAAGTAGTTTAAAAATTATCGAAAACTGACGGTACCACACGATTGTTCTGCGGTACCTTGCAATGGTTGTAAAACACTAGACATCAAATTAACATGGGAAAAGGGAAAAGTAATTATCGGGATTGGGGAAATAGTCGATGTAACTCGATGTGTATGATTACAACTAGACAATCCAAAAGGGAAAAGTAAATTTTAAAAGATTTTGAATTTCAAAGACAGGCGACACTTTTGATGCCGTGCGATAACAATAAAAAATAAAAGTATAAATTTCCCTTTCTTATTAACCCTTTTCTCTTTTTTTTTTTATAACTTTTAACATAACCGTGTTTTGTCTCTTGTTCTATCACGAAAGAATAAACCCACTATGAAGGTAATTTTCCCATTAATTTATTCTCAATAATTTTATAATTTTTTTTATTCACCGTTGATTTTTCAAAAATGTTGTTAGAGTTCTCATTATTATTTTGTTTTATTTTTGATTGTTATTTTTAATAATAAAAGTACAAACTTGATCCTTAGAGCACTGGGTACAGTGGTGCCAAAGTGTGGTGCCGTTCTCGTGCCAAACTGCTCCACGTCAGCAGTTTTTGAGTTTGGCACCAGAAAATGTTTGGCACCACATTTCTGGGGTATCCGTTGGCACCAGAATTTCTGGTGCCAAACTCAATTTTTTTATTTTTTATTTTTTTATAAAATTTAAAAACAATATATCCTAAAATTACTTTATTCATAAAAAAAACATTACAAGAAATAAAAAAAACAATAAACTTAAAAAAACATAACATACTACTGGAATTAATCTTCGACATCCCAATTTGGGCAATTTTTCAAAATCTCCCAAACGTGAACATATTTGAACTCATTTCTACCAAATTGTTGCTGGAAGCTTAGTTTCGCATTTTCGAGATGAGATTGGTCATTTTGAGCACTTCGACGCTGCAACTGTTTGTAAATTGCGTTGAACCTTTTGCAATCGACGTTAATCCTCGTCCATTTACCCGTGATTGAATTTTTTGTACGATGGTCATCGGTTGTCTGATTATTGAACATATGCATAACGTCATTCCAAAAAATATTTTCGGAACGGTTATTTTGCATATCCATAGCTTGCGAAATTTGTATCCAAACTTGCGCAAGCAAGATTTCTTCAGACTTGTTCCACTTCAAATTTTGAGACATTTGTGTGTGTGTTTTTTGGATTGATGTAGATGTGAAATAAAATGGTGGTTGATGTTATTTATAAAGGTGGTTTTCAACGTTAAATTCGAATTCAAAAACCGGGTACTGTTGGGCGGGGTAATTCAAATTTAAACGTTAAATTCGAATTCAAAAAACAGGTACTGTTGGGCGGGTTAAATTCAAATTTTAAATTTTAAATTCAAATTCAAACGGTTAAGTTTTCTATATATACTATCATACCAGCATTAGTTTGACACACAAATAACACAATTCACACACAAAAAGAATGTCTCGCAAAGACTTTTCTCAGCAATTCCCCAGCCCAGAGAAGTTGCCGGAAACCAGCTTTCCGGCACCAGATCACTTGCCGGAAACCAACTTTCCAACTCTGCCAGAGTTTGAAGTTTACTCAACACCACCAGAAAATGTCTTCCCGGTGGGGTTTGAAAACATCCCGTACCTCCCAATTGTTCCAAGTCAACCTGTGAACAGTCCACAGGTGGATTTTCAAAACCACCCAAGCGGGTTAAGTGAGGCTTCCCTCCGGCAGTTTGAACAAGATGAAGAAAACGTCAGGGAGATACTGCAAGAGCAGGCACGTGAAGAGGCTGCTCGCCGTGAGCAAGAAGCACGGGAGGCTCAGTACCTCCAAGACAACTTTTTCGACATAATGGAGAGTCGATACATTAATGGGGAGTTTTATTCTCCGCCAACAAGTGATGATGGTTTGGACTCGGATGACTCGTTTTTTTAAGTGTTTAGTAGTTTTATTATGTATTTTATGTTTTTATGTTGTTTTTAGGGATCCATCTGTAGTTTTAATGTTTAAGGTTATTATGTATTTCATGTTTTCAGTTAATCTAAAGTTTCAGTTTAGTAGTTTTAACCACGAGAAGCTCAGTACCTCTACGAAACTTTCGAAATCAACTTCTATTTTTTAAATGCAATGGCAATTCAAAAAAAAAAAAAAAAAAAAAGAAAGAAAAAAAAAAAAAAAAAAAAAAAAAAAAGGTTGGCTGTTAAGTTTGGCGCGAGGGGGTTTGGCGCGACAGGGGTAACGGTGCGCCAAGCTTGGCGTCGCGCCAAACTCCTTGGCACCAAGTTTGGCACCACCGTACCCCCTGCTAAGTGGAAGACTTCTTTCCTGCGATGGTTATGTATAGATGCGGTGGGTATATGTACACTTTAAAACAAGAGGTTTTTACTAATGAAAATGGGTTGTTAGCTATGGTTAAGGAATCCTCCTCTAAAATTTCTTTACGAGTGCCGACCTTAAATCTTCCGGTGTTTTATTGCATGCAATTATGTTACGCAAGGTCAAATCTAGCAAGCAAGAAGTATGATTTTTGATTGGTAACAATGATTGTATTTTTGGGAAACTAATGAAATTTTTTCTTTCAATAATTTTATATTTGTTTTAAGTTATATAAGCTTAATTTTTACCAACAACTTGAACCTAGAATAGAAGTGTCCAAAACTCTTTTGCATTAATGTGGGGATGGCAAAAAGGTTTGGTATTTCCAGAAATTAAATAGGCGGAGAAACCCTTGATCTGTGCATCACGGTTAACCAAATGCAATATTCAGATATTTCAATGACTTTTCAATGAAAATCCAAATTGAACACATACTTAAAAAACACTCTTTACGTGAATCAAATAAGCGTTTATGCCGTAGGAATGATACTGAGAAAGTGAGAAGACAATGCCCCTTCGGTAACAAGTTTAGTATTATCTCAACAAGGAACCCGACCAAAAACAGTATCCTAATTATTGTCTTAGAGTAACAATGTAATCAAAACAAGCTTTATTAGGACCAATGAATTGGTATACTTAACGGTGATGGATGCAATAATAAAAAATAAAAAATAAAAAATATAGATATACTTTGAGTTAATTTTACACTCTGACACAAAAACTATGACCACTAGGGATATATATGACATTGACAAAAAAATTAAGTGGTGGCCAAGTTGGATTATTGAAGTAAGATGCTTAACACGTACGTTTAATAGGAACGAGGTCTCATGTAACATGCAGTTATTGGTCTTATAGTTTTGATGTACGTCGTAAGCAGGATCGTCTTTAAAGGTGTGTAAAGGTGTGTAAGGTGAGCAATTGCTTAAGGCCTCAGAAATTTTAAGGCTCTAAAATTTGTCCCGTTAATAATTATATGCATGTGTAAACATATTTTTCATGAAGGAAAATATTTAGATAAAAAATATCTTAAATGAGTAATATGTTATAACGGTTAAATAACTATTGCATTATATCTTATAAACGATGAAACTTTATATATAATATTGCTTAACGAAAGACCTCATTATATAATTTCGTACAGGGCCCTCAAAAATTTCGTCAATTAATGGGACGGCCCTAGTCATAAGTTTATATTTTATTTTTTATTATTATTATTTTTGTATTTTTTTTTCGCGCGCGCACGCACGCAAAAGATGAATTTATATTAACTCCAAATGTTGAACATTACAAATAACATACTAATGATGTTGGAAATGTCCCAAATCAGCACCAATAGAAAAACTCTATAACATCTAATATGATATCGGGTAATACTACAAGCTATCTCAGACAAAACTAACATCTGATATACGGAGTAAAACAGAGCAAGCTGCACATATTCTTGATCTCTTTTTCCATAAAAACATTCAGAATCTTGTAATTCACCTTTGATTGCACCATACCATCTATCTACATTTCCATAACATCTTCCCACCAAGATCATTATATTCAACCCACATGCATCCACAATAATCAAGGTAGTAAAGGTGAATGACATCATTAAGAACCCATAACCCCTACAAATCAAGGGCTATACAAGATGTGCTACATTTCCATCTCTCAAATGGCTGTACACATCTAGGAACACACACCTTGAGGGAGGACCAACCATTACATCCTATGAAAATGTAAAGAATGGACCATGAAGTTTCATCTTTCACAACTCTTAATTCCATTCTACTTACACTCCCCTCCTAGATAAGTTACCCTTCATAATAGGAAACCTACCTTATAAGTGCTAAATTGTCGAAAACAAATGGAGCTCAGACTGCAAGCTTCAACTCCACTCCAGACCAATCAAAGTTACAATTGAACACATTGTTTGGGACAATAAGCACTCAAGATATAAGGCCATCTATTTAACTGATTTGATGTGATGCTCAGTCTTTGATGTTGATCAAACTGATAATCTTTCGATACTTAAACCATAAAATGCATGTAACATGAAAATCACCACTGCAATATACTTATGGAAACTAAAATTCCAATAGTATAATAGATAACTGTTGATACAAAAGTTGGGCGTTCCTTGTTTGGGCTCCGGCTCTCGTACCAATTAATGATTGTTGCTTGAGACCTGCGCACTTAAGAGACAGAAAACACCGTTAGGCTTACCGTGGGATTGTCTCCCACGATTATCCTCCGGCGTGAGAGTAAGTAATCGATTTAGGGTTAAAGGAGAGTTAGGGTTTGTAGATCGTACCTTTAACGAGGGATGTGATTCCCTTTATATACACACGGAATCCTTGTTGGTTCCGTGTTCCTCAACCTTCGGCGTATCCCGCCTAAGTCGGTTGGGGAATGATTATCTCCATAATTAGAAGATATCCGATATCGTGTTCTGTAATCGACATTAGGCTTGGGCCTTCGTGGGCCCAAACACTTATCGGCGTAGCCCAGTTCGTGCTGGGCTTATTAGTATTGGGCTTTGGTCGGGCTCATGACCCGAATATAGACTATACGTCATCATGTCCCCCCAGTATAGTATGCGCAGTGATGGACTGCGGATGCTAGACTAATAACTGCAGTCATTAAAAAACTACGAAGCGTAGTAAAGAAGCCGAAAAATATATCTGCCGATACATTGTATCTAGACATAGTATTTTAAAATGGACGCCTCGTTATTCGGGGGAAAGTAAATGCAGCAGCGTCACATCAAGTGATCTGGTCCACATGTTTGTGATAGTGGGATCCACGTGTCGCTCATCGCATGGATGAGGAAACTTGTATAACCATCCACCTCATTTTAACTGTGTTTTTCACAGTGAAAAAATTCAATCCGCCATTGTTAAGAAACCTTCCATTTGCAAAACAGAAAACTGCCTATTCCAAAGGTAACCACGCGTGCGCCGTTTAAATAGAAAGATAGTACCATGGTCAAACAGCTATCTGATTTCACCTCCGATATAACCGAGGGTGAACTTCTAGAGTTTACCTCCGATTATTTTGTACCACTGGACGTGCATCCGGTTGTTCCGGGTGCGCAGGCATCTATTGCAGATTTCCCCGAAGGGAAAGTAGGAGTATACACACGTTTTTTCGAGTTCGCGAATCAACGTGTGCCCATATCCCTATTTCTGTATGACGTATTAAATTATTACTCACTGCACCTATCCCAGCTTCACTGCATCGGTGCGGCGAAGATCACCAACTTCGAGGTTAATTGCCGATTACTGGCGGTTAACCCCACTATCCACTTATTCCGTGCGTTCTACCACACAACGTGGTCACACGGGTGGGTCTCATTTGCTAAACGTGCTGGGCGCCTCCAGTGTTATACAGAAAAACTGGACGCACTCAGGAACTGGAGAGAGACTTTTTTCTGGGTAGACGACGTGTGCTTCCCACCGCGTTTTGAATTTTATACCCAGGGACATTGCCGAAGGATGAGCGCCCCCTGCCTGGATCATATGTCGTGGAGGATGCGGAACTGATAAACGCCAACCGCATCCCCATTAGTTCATATCCTGAGGAATTTCTGGTGCATATGGGCATTAGCCGTAATTACTTTGGTATGCCAGATGAGGTGCCAACCTTCTTAGGCGCTAATGGCCAGGGTGGGTGCTCGTTCCTTCGCATCCCCTTTCTTAATTAATGTAAGAGCGTTCTTTTCCTTTATGCACATTATGTAACCTATGTGTTTGTTGTATTCTGTTGCGCAGAGATGGATCTGTTCACCGTGGTGCAACTAGCGAAGCCAATTCAGGTCAGCGTAGGGACGCGGCCACTAAAGGAAGGGGAAGAGCCCATACTAGAGGCTACTGCAGGGCGTACCCTGGAGATGAACATAGGGGAAACAGGGACCAGTTCCTCGGTCGCAGTAGAGGCGACGCCGCTGCAAAGCGTGCCAAGCCCCACAGTGCCTTCCCTAGTAGCGCAGCCACCACCCGTAGTAGTGTCACAGCCTGTGGAAGAAGAAGAAGAAGAGGAGCAAGAATCCGGGCTAAAACGCAAAAGAGTGCTCGGAGAAGATGGTGCGAGCTCTTCAAGGAAAAAGCACCCCGTGATCTTCACTGTGGAATCCTCCTCCAGTGATGTTGCGTCATCTTCGCCTTCGGCTAAGGCTCTGGGCCCACAGTAAGTGATGTCGTCAATGCTTTATGCACACCCCATTGGTTATGTAGGAAGTTAATAATTCTCTTTCCGTGTATGCAGGTTTGAACAGGCTGCGGAGTCGCCCTCAAGGGCGAGTCCTGTACATTCCCCGCGGTCCGAGCCGCATAGCCAAAAAGATGAGGATGTGTCTGCTGGGGGCGCTCCAATGAAACAACTGGTTGGAGAGTTGGTGCAGGTGTCTGCGCATCAAGCTTCGCTGTTTGAGAAGTTAAAGGCTCAAATTTCTGGTGAAAGCAGCCAAGGCACTCAAAAGGATCAGACCATTGCTTTGCTGGAGGTGCAGTTGGCTAGTGCCAAGGCTGAGGCAGAGAGTCTGAGTGTGTACGCCCAGAAGCAGGCTGAGGAAAAGATGGCGCTGATGGGCCAACTAAGCCAAGAGCGTGCAGAGGCCTCAGGGTATAAGTCTGCGCAGCGCTGGGCACTGAAGTATTTGGAGAAGTGCAAAGAGGATTTGACTTCGCAGCTTGAAAACTTCGGTGAAACTGTGAAGAGTGCCCTATAAGCGCAAGAGATGAAAATACGCAAGCTCAGCTTGGAATACGACAAGGAGTTATATCCCCAGCTCTTATCTACCATTGCTGAGCGCAGATGGCTCATAGGCCATGGGCTTCGTCTCGCTGCTCTTAGTACCTTGGAGTCACAAGAGGTGGTGAATGCTTTTGGTGGGGTAGTTCAGTGCGACTTAGAGCGCGGTAAAGCAGAAGCTGTGGAAAAGCTTCATGAGGCAGGTCTGTTGAAGGTACCTGCTGAAAAAGTACCTGGCTATAATGCGCAGTCTTATGATGAGCTAGTATCTGCCATGGAGAAGATGAAGTCTTTGGAGCTTCCAATGATTGCTGAAATGGAACGCGACCAAGATTATCCCATAACTGTTATTATTGAAGGGTTGACATTAGCGCGCCATCGTATTGATAATGCAGAAGCGCAGCCAGACTATTTTTTGAAGCCCGATGTCTCGCAGCTTCAAGTGCCTGTTTTTGCTCGTCCCAAAGATATCCTGAACCCCTTCGCTTTGGAGAAGGAAGTTCCATTTAAACAGGTCTTGGAAGCTCATGCTGCCAGGCTCGCCAAGAAGGAAGGCATTAAGGGTAAGGCCGTTTTGTGTGGCGTTGGCGCAGCTCACCTCCCCCGTTCTGACGGGGTGCCTGTTAGTGTTGCTACCGTAGCTCGTAAAGATGCTGATTTGTTGAAGAGTTTAAGCGAGGTTAAAGATGCAGCAAACCGCGTAGGTAACTCATCTCTTGAACGTTGTAATAGTTGGTAGGTTGTACTTCGTAAAGTAAGCATCCTTTTGTAATAACTTGTAGTCATTAATGAAAATCTCCTTTTGCGTAGTGCGTGTTGATATTAATGCAACTTGTAATGTGTGTACTTATCTGTTTATCTTTGCGTATAAGACATGTTCTAAGGGTCAAAGTTGTACACAAGTGCGAATAGAATAAGAAATCCATAGTCATGTATGAAGATCATAGTATACTTAAAAGATAATTTCTAAGTACCTTTTTTTTTTTTTTTTTTTTTAATCATAATCGTGTATGTTGTGACATACAGCGTACTGAAGATATCATATCAAGGAATCAAGTGTCTTGGTTCCTAAGCTGTTAAACGTGCACCATATGCGTTGTTGCGCACCCATCGTGAGATGCGCACAAACTTATTCCAACGTCTTGAGAACAAGGTGTTTAACAAGGATACGTGATCCAATGTTGATGGGTTTGCAACCCTCTTACTCAACAAGTTTTTTAGTAGGTTAACTTATCCTTTTACCATCGTGGGTTTATTTAGTGCATGCACGCCATGTAGGCAAGAAATAAAAAGTTGTTAAGACATACAATATATGGAAATAACAAATGAAAATGTGTCGCGGAGTTAGCTAGAAACCACGACGTTTTATTAATACTTGCAAGTTTTTATGAGAAATAAATAAGACATTATACTAAGTAAAACAAAAAAGTAAATATATAGATGTTTATTGGGCACTTCAAGAAAGTGCAGGAGCGTCTGTGCGCTAGGCCGTAGCCATTCCTATAGGTAGCACCTCTTAAGGTTGCAGATGTTCCATGTGCGTGGCAGTTCACGACCATCTAAGCCTCGTAGCTTGTATGCGCCTATTCCTAATGCCTCAGTAACCTCACAGGGTCCTTCCCATTTTGGTCCAAGCTTGCCTGTGTCTTCTGCGTGGCTCGCATCATTGGCGCGGTAAACGAAGTCACCTGGTCTGAATGAAACATTTCGCACTTTAGCGTCATAGTATCCCTTCATCCTTGACTATGATTTTTCTTCACGTATAGCTGCCCGTTCGCGCCTTTCTTCTAGCAGGTCTAAGTCGATACGTCGCTCGTCGTCGTTGGTTGCCATATTGATTTCAGCAGTGCGGATAGTTGGCATTCCGATTTCGGCTGGTATGACCGTTTATGTCCCATAGACTAGAGAGAAGGGGGTGTCCCCTGTGCTGGTTTTTATTGAAGTGCGGTGCGCCCACAGAACATGCGATAGTTCTTCCACCCACCTTCCTTTGTGCTTGTCCAGGCGTGCCTTAATTCCTTCCCCCAGGCTTCGATTCGCGCATTCTACTAAGCCGTTGGTTTGTGGGTGTTTAACTGACGCGAAGTGCTGTGTGATTTTCAGCTTCTCGCACCAATCTTTGAAAGGGTTGTCGCAGAATTGTTTCCCGTTGTCCGAGATGATTTCTCCAGGAAGCCCGAAGCGGCATGCAATATTTTCCCAGACAAAGCATTTTACCTAGTTTCCAGTGATGGTCACTACTGCCTTTGCTTCGATCCACTTGGTGAAGTAGTCTATAGCGACTATGAGGAACTTTAACCCTCCTGCTGCAACAGGGAAAAGGCCTGCAATATCGATACCCCACTTGTAGAATGGCCATGGTGCTGTAATTGGTGTTAGCTCGTGCTGTGGTTGGCGCGGAACGGGTCTATGAACTTGGCAATCGCTACACTTCCTTATTAAGTCCCGCGCATCGCGGTGCATGGTTGGCCAGTAGTATCCTGACCTCAAGGCGCGTGCCACCACAGACCGTGGTCCTGAGTGCATGCTGCATGAACCTTCGTGGATTTCTCGCAGTACGTAATTTGCTTGTATGGGGCCAACGCAGCGTAGCCATGGTTGCAGGAAGGAGCATCGGTACAGTATGTTGTCTCGAAGTTCGAACCTCTGTGTTGTGCGTCGTATCCTGCGAGCTTCCTTCTGCTCTTGGGGTAACGCTCCTTTGTTTAGGAATTCCGTTATCGGTGTCATCCACGTAGGGTCGTCTTCCTTTATTACCGTGGATACTTCCATCTCTGAGATGGATTTGCTTTTCAGCGTTTCCACCAACACCTGTTTGGATAGGTGTGCAAAGCTTGTGGATGCAATTTTTCTTAGTGCATCCGCCTTCCGGTTCTCCCCTCTAGGAACCTGTTTGATGGTAAGCCTGTCAAAGCCTTGGATTAGCGCCTTGGTTTTGTCGAGGTACTGAATCATGTTGTCCTCCTTGGCCACGTATTCACCCAACACGTGGTTGGCTACTAGCCTGGAATCTACATTTGCTTCTAGGTTACGTACACCCATTCGAGCTGCAATGCGTAGTCCTGCTATTAAGGCTTCATACTCTGCCTCATTATTTGTTGCTGTGAATTCGAAACGCAGTGCGTAAGTGAATTCCATTCATTCCGGGTTTGTGAGAATGAGGCCTGCTCCTGACCCGTCTACGCATGAAGATCCATCTGTGAACAAGATCCATGAATCTGGCAGTTCCTTCTTGCTTGGTGCGGGTGCATCATCAGTGTCTGGTTTTTCGATGATGAAATCTGCTAGTACCTGTCCTTTTACTGCAGTACGTGGTCTGTAGGAGATGTTGTGCTCACCTAGCAATACACTCCATTTTTGCAGTCGTCCTGATGCGTCAGGTTTGGAGATGATTTGCTTGATCGGTTGGTCTGTGATCACTGCTATCGGGTGCGCTTGGAAGTACATGCGCAACCGTTTGGTGGCGAAGACTAAGGCTAGGACCAACTTTTCCATTGCGTTATAGTTCATCTCTGTTTTCTTGAGCGCTTTGCTTACAAAATACACTGGAGTTTGTACCGAGTCCCTATCCGTTAGTAACACTGCGCTGACTGCTCCATGAGTTGCAGATAAGTACATGATCAACTCTTCCCCTGGCCGGGGTGCTACAAGTGTAGGGAGTGTTGCCAGGTGTTGTTTAAGTTGTGCGAAGGCTTCTTCTGCCTCCGTAGTCCACCGAAAATCTCCCTTTTTTATACACTTTTTGAGTGTTTTGAAAAGGGGTAATGACTTGTCTGCTGACTTGGATAGGAATCTGTTTAGACCGGCGATCTTTCCATTGAGAGATTCGACTTCCTTCAACGTGCGCGGTGAAGGAAGTTCGATGACAGCCTTAGTCTTTTCTGGACACGGTTTTATACCGTCAGGTTCTATCAGGTATCCAAGGAACATGCCTTCAGTAGCGCCGAAGGTACATTTTTTTGGATTTAGCTTCATGTTGATCTCGCGTAGAGTTTTGAACGTCTCCTCAATATCGCGCACTAACTCATCTTCAGTATGGCTCTTTATGACCAGGTCATCAACATAAACCTCTAGGTTGCGGCCCACCTGTTTTTCGAATGCATTATCTACTAACCGCTGATAGGTGGCGCCTGCATTCTTCAAGCCAAAGGGCATTTTTGTGTAACAGCCTTGGCTTGTGTGAAAGGCCGTTTTTTCCTCGTCCTCCTTAGCCATCTGGATTTGATGATATCCTTTGTATGCATCGAGGAAACACTTTAATGGATATCCGCACAAGGACTCTATTTTCCTGTCTATCTCTGGTAATGGGTAGCAGTCTTGTGGACATGCTTTGTTAAGATCGGTGAAGTCCACGCACATCCGCCAGCTACCATCGCTCTTCTTTACCATAACTGGGTTAGAAAGCCAGTCATGGTAGTAGACTTCCCGCATGATACCTGCCTCTACTAGCTTGTGTACCTCTGCCAGGATTGCCTGCGCGCGCTCCGGAGCCTGGCCGCGCTTCTTCTGGCGTATGGGTGAGTATCCTTGTCGGATTCTCAGCTTATGTTCTGTGATTGAACGTGGTACCCCAGTCATGTGTTTTGGCTCCCATGCAAAGATGTCCAAGTTTTTTTTGCAAGAGTGCGCACACCGCTGCTTTGCCGTTGTCCGACAGTGATCCTCCTATCGATATTTCTTGTTCGGGGTAATCGGGATGGATTGCTACCTTCAGATTTGGAGTTTTGGTTGCGCACCGTGCTATAATGGGTGTCGTTTCACATGTGACTGCGTTACATTCTTGAGGTGGTACTGCAGCATTATAGAGGGTAACGACACCTCCTTCCACTGGAAATTTGAGCATCCCGTGTGCAGTAGACGGGACTGCGCGTATGGCTGATATCCCCGGTCTTCCGATAATGCCATTGTATGGCGAGGGGGATTTAATTACCATAAAATTCAGCCATGCTGTTGTGGAGTGGTTGTTATTACCTACTCTAACTAGTAGTCGTAATTGCCCCATAGGCCATATCTTTTCTCATGTGAAGCCAGTCAGCGCTGTCGTGACTGGGCTCAACTGACTGCGTATCTCCGGGCGCAGTTGTTTGAAGCAGTGTTCGTACATTATGTCTGCAGATGCTCCACCATCAACATACATGCGGTGGATGTCGTGACCCCCCCGCATTAATTTCGATGATGAGCGGCTCTACCACTGCGTTGTTCGTAGTTAATGTAGGGAAAGTGATTGCACTTCCATGGGAAAACTTCTGGCTGACCTTCTGCCTAGTTACTCTTTGCCATGATTGTATCATGTAAATAGTATCAGCCTTATCTTTGGGCCCCTCCTTCTTATTCCAAGTCTTTTGTCTATCTTTCCCTTCTTTGATGTTCTTGACCAAATGGTCCAGTCGACCTTTCTTGACTAGTTTGTCGATGAGCTGGCGTAGCTGGACACATTCATTAGTGGTGTGACCCTTCTGTCCGTGATAGTCGCAGTACCCACCTCCTACGCGCCGATCCTCCGGGGTGCGCATTGGTGGAGGTCTTGGGAAGTTTGCTCCTTTTGTTGCGAGTATCTCCTTTGGAGTTTTTGTCAGCGGGATATACTTGCCACTGTCGCGCCCACTCCCCTGGTTGCGATAATTCCTGTTACGGTTACTACTCCGGTCAGTGGATTGTCTCCCAGGTTGTTCCTGTGACCGGTAGTTCGAGTAGCTTTTCTTGCTATCCGCCGCAGCAGCCTCTCCTTGGACGAAGGACCGTGTGCGTTTCATGACCTCATCAAAGGATTGGGGAATCTTGTCGTTCAACCTTTTGATAAGTTCTGGGTTGCTGATCCCATTCATGAACCCTGAGATTTTGAGCACCTCGGGGCACGCTTTAACTTGCATGCATTCATCTTTGAAGCCCTCCATAAAAGCGCTTGTGGATTCCCCTTGGCGCTGTTTGACCCTGGCGAGTTCAATGGGGTTTTTTGCACACTTTTTCAGTTGAGTAAAGTTTAGGCGGAACGCCTTTCTCAATTCTTCAAAACCATTGATACTTCTGCGTGGAAGCTTGTTGAACCAGTTCCGCGCACTTCCTACTAGCGTGGAGTTGAACATATGGCACCATACAGGCTGTGGCCAGTTTTCAATTGTAGCGGCTGATTCAAAAAATTTTAGGTGATCATCAGGATCACCTGTTCCGTCATAGGTTTTCACGTTGGCAGGCATGTGCCTCCTTTTGTTCTCTAAGAAATCACTGATGCGTCGAGTGAACGCATCCACCTTTTGACGGCGTCATGGGAGAGATATATCTTCCTCTTCTTGGTCATTGTATCTGTTTCTGGACTTCCAATGTCCTGTATCGCTATCCTCGTTGTCCGAGGAATTATCAGAGGATGAATTTTCCTTTCTTCGGCGCTTGCGCCGACTGTCCTCAGAATCTGGACTTGAAGGGCTATCACTTGGGGAGTATCGTCGCCCAAGTCTGTCCAGAATTCTCCGGCTACCAAGTCTGGCATGGACACCGGTACGCCGTTTATCCTCCTCACTTTCTTCCAGATGCTGTGAGTTGGATGTCTCATCATCCTCAATTCTCCTCCCAATTCTGTTAAACACTGGGGGTCGGCGGCTATCCTCTCTCCCGCGCTTCTCCTTCTGACGGCGCGGTGGGGATGTTTCAAACTCTGGGCCGAAATCTAGTCGGGCATGCAGACTCCGACCTGACCTCTTCTTTGCTTCCTTTTGCATGAGAGCAGCCAAGGTTTCGTAGTTTTGTGATACGAACTCATATGGCGCTAGTTCTGACACAACCCCTTCCAGAGTAGGAGTATCAGCTTCTACCACTATACCCTTATTTTTATCGGGTGCGTCAGGTGCTTTTGTGAAGTTTGTTTCCACCGCCGTTGGGAATGGAGTGGTAAAAGGAGTGCGCAGTGTATCTCCTGCGCTAGCGATGGTTGCCATGGCCTGGGTTGTCCCCGAGCGTGGTTCCACCAGAGGGAAGACCAAATCTTGGCCTGATCCCTGGTTTTTAGCAACACTGGTTGTCCCAGAGGTTTGCTTGGAAGCTGAACCGACATGCGGCTTCTTTCCCGTAAGATCTGTTTGCGATCGCTGATTTCCATGCTTCGTCATTCTAGTTCTTAGTTCTTAGTGAATGGTCCCACGGATGGCGCCACTTGTTGATACAAAAGTTGGGCGTTCCTTGTTTGGGTTCCGACTCTCGTACCAATTAATGATTGTTGCTTGAGACTTGCGCACTTAAGAGACAGAAAACACCGTTAGGCTTACCGTGGGATTGTCTCCCACGATTATCCTCCGGCGTGAGAGTAAGTAATCGATTTAGGGTTAAAGGAGAGTTAGGGTTTGTAGATCGTACCTTTAACGAGGGATGTGATTCCCTTTATATACACACGGAATCCTTGTTGGTTCCGTGTTCCTCAACCTTCGGCGTATCCCGCCTAAGTCGGTTGGGGAATGATTATCTCCATAATTAGAAGATATCCGATATCGTGTTCTGTAATCGACATTGGGCTTGGGCCTTCGTGGGCCCAAACACTTATCGGCGTAGCCCAGTTCATGCTGGGCTTATTAGTATTGGGCTTTGGTCAGGCTCATGACCCGAATATAGACTATACGTCATCAATAACCAAACATAGGCATTAGCCATCTGTTTTTATATTCAGCCAAACATTCTTTCAGGATATCATATATGGACACTTACCAAATACCCAATTGTAAACACTCATATTTCAATTCAGGTACCTCAATAGCATTACTTCACAACTATATGTCAACTTCACATTCCACTCTTCAGCAACCTTGATGGTGTAAGCAGATTTCTTAACTGTAAGAGTCATTAACTGCATCCTAATTTGCTTAATAATGCATTGCAAAACAGCTTATGCAGTCTTAGCATCAGTATATATCCTAATTTGTACGTCATAAGGTTTAAACTATCCCACAATATCTTTTTGCTCGACGCATATGATATATTAGTGACTGTTTTGGCAAACATGCATCAAGCAGGTAAAAATATTTTTGTGCAATTAGCAAAATGGGTGAGCACTCTACTGACCGAGTCTGTGCATTGCTTTTCACGTGCTGTTTTTGAGGTTGGATGAGTGGCGGCATGGCTCTATCATCATTCTTGGTTATCAACGTTTTTGCAAGAAATGTGTTAAATACGAGTTTTAAAATGCCATTTGTAAGGTTCAATAGCTGTTCTTTTAACCAACTTGTGAGGAATTCTAGGTGAAGACTCTTTGGCACTCACATGTACAATCAAATCTTTTATATATAATAAATGAAATTTTTTTTAATTGCATATGACCTCGTCTATGATGTCATAATGACGTCACAATTCCACGTGTCAGTTTAATGTCTCATTTCAGTCCACTATCCTTTCTTCCATCCTCGATAAGATTTTTTAATTTTTTTTAACATTTTACTACCTTCGTTGCTTTCTAACTACATCTGTTCATGTTTTTGTTACAGATCCAGAAAAGCTAAATAGTTTGTTTCATCACATACTAAAATAGTGCAGTTAGGGGCTTCGTACTAATCACCATCCATATTGTTTTAGGTATGTTTAATTGTATCTGATTTTAATATGTTGTTCTACATCCTCTATTTATTTGTATTGAATTTTTTTATACCCGAATCATATTGGGGGTTTTATTATGACGATTCTTATGAAGGGTGTTGTTATGATGCTTCATGTTAATGGTAAATCGGGATCAATTTGTTGTTAATTTAGGGCGCTCATATCGAATGCAGTGATCTAATTGATTATTTGAGTGTGTCTCATTTACCCCAAATATTATGCAATGCATTTTATGTTTGAATGCCCATCAACTGTTTGTAAAAATTCCTTATTGAATTGAATTTTAGACCAAAGAGACTGATAAAATATTTATTGGTACTCAACCATTTGACATTCACTAGCAAATTATATGCTATATATTAATAATCTTGAAATTGAGATGTGTTTGTTATAAACTGTGAAGCTTATTTGTTATCAAATGTATTGAAAAACATGAGATTCAGTTGTTTTCAAATCAGATTCCAACAAGGAAGGTTTCTCGAGAAGGGGTTACACACATTTTAGGAGACTATTGAAAACTCGATCCCGCTTCACTTTCAACCAAACTACTAACTAATGGTTCACAGGAATAGTTATGAGTCATTAGCTTTTTATATGTATACTGGTTCATTTACATGGATATGATCCGTACCAAACGAATATTTCCTCCTCAATGCAACTTTCTAATTTGCATGTATGGTTAGTAAATTGTTTTGCAAGAAACGCGAAGTAAACTACGGTTCATTTACATGAAGTAAGTGGGTTGAACAGGTTAGAAGTTAACCCGTAAGTCTAATTTTATTGCAGACATCTTAATTGCTTTAGTTAAAGACTCGGATTTACACACTGATTATTCGTAATATAACAAAATACTTAAAAAGGACAAAACGTGCTATGGGTGAACGTGGCCTGATTCTTTTTTACTTAAACAATAAGTACCTCTGTTGACCCCTATGTTTTAAAAACCGTAAAGCACTCCGTTTCGCTAAGAGTCAAAAAGCCAACCCCGTTACAAACCCGTCCGACCTATGAATGTTAAAAAGCTTATTTGGTTAGTTATCTTTGTGCATAGGGCTGTTTTATGTTAATCTAATATGGTAATTCCATTTCGAGTTATATCAAGGCAGCGAGGCTACATGTATACTGGTAGTTATGTTGAATCCCGTGATGCTATATTTAAACTACCATATTTTTTTCAAAGGGTTCTTATTTTGATGCTATATATTTATGTAGTTTTGGACTCGGTGACATTGTTTGCTTAGGCAGTTGCTTTGAGTCATTCTGCAGGTGTGATTATGGGAAAGCGGTTGTTAAGTTTTGTGTTTGAGCTGTTCAAATATTTATGCAGCTTCTCGGATATATCGCTTGATACCAATATGCAAATCATTCATTGAACGTTGTGCACAGTGATATGTCCTCAAATCCTCAATGATTTATCTATCGGGTAATCATTAATCAATCTCTTGGGCCACTTTTATAAGATACAAGGATAAAGAATTTGAACCCATAATGGCTTGATGGTATATACTGCAGCAATATTAATGACTTAATGCTTCCTATCTTTGGAATTCAGCTCTACATCAACTTGATAGTATATACATGTGATGAATCCTCAGTATTTTTACTTTAACGGAAACGGGCCAAATGGGTCTAAAATTTCAAAAGTGTAGACTTATTTTTATGGATATATCATGTATGATTTTATGGCAAAAGTTCAATATAGATATCATATTTGTCATAAAACCAATGAACCAATTTTAGCCACTCATTTTTTTTTTATTGAAATATAAAAAATAAACTTTCTTATCCTTTTTTTAAAAATTAAATATCTCACAAATCGTTAATCGTTATGCAAAAAGAAATTATACCATATCAACGAGAATTAAATTATCTTTTTATAGATATACATTGTTATATATTTTTGACGAACTTTTTTTTTAAAAAAATTCGCCCAGAAAAATCACATGTGATTTGTTAAAATCATATGTGATTTGATTTTTACGAATCACATGTGATTTTTACAAATCACATGTGATTTTTCTCGGCGAAATTTAAAAAAAAAAAACTTCGTTGAAAGTCTATAACAATGCATATGTATAAAAAAAATAATTTAATTCTCGTCACGATGGTGCATTTTTTGTAGCTTGAAGATTTACCGTTTGCAAGATATGTTGTTTTAAAAAAAATGTGGAAAATGATTTTTTATTAATTTAAATAAAAAATGAATAGCTATGATTAATTCATTGGTTCTGTGACAAATATGAGTTCTATATGGATCTCAACTCATGATTTTGTTGACTTTAAGATATATGAAAACAAATAGAATCATAAAGACACCACAGAGTACACAGCGGAAGATTTAGAATCATAACAATAATTAATTAACTGAAAGATGCGTAACGTACCTCTTGCAATTGGTAGATCTCTTCAATTCAAGAACCCTAATTAGGGTTTATGTGGTTTAACGAATTGACCCTTACCGTTTTTCAATTCAAACCAATTGATGTAACAATAGTGTGTTACACCACGTTTTTGTACACACGTACTATTAGCGATTCGATGCGAATGCTAGTTCTTGATCACAATAGAATAACCAAACACCTTTGTTATGCTCAAAGTCACTCGTAAATCCCTTACAATGGGGATTCACTCATAGACCAAGAATAAGAGGGAAGAAAAGAAGAAGTTTGGCTTTCTTATGAAATCAAGTGTACCAAAGGATGAATACATGGGGATGTATTTATAGCCTTATGGTAGATGTCAAGTTTACTATGGTTTCCGATGTGGGATTCCATAGTTTCGGCCAAAAACAAGCCCAAAAGAGGGTTCCTAAAACCGTCTCTTGGCTTGTTTACTTTTCTTCATATCCCGTTGACATTTAAAGACCAATAGTCACTTTCGATAAGTGTTTATCGCTCGTTTAGTCGTTTATTGTGAATTTAATAATTAAACATAATATTTTATATTAATTATTTAAACATCGAGTCTCATACGTAAAGTGTGCAATCCCGTGGTCTCGAGTTCGAATCCGGTCATACACATATTAAATATATCCATAAACCAACAGCTCCCACTTGGAGATATCTTAGTATGCGTAATGACATTGGTTAGCATCTAGCAACACGCCAATGACCCCAGAACAACTCAAGTATGGTTTCCTGGAAAAACCTTTTGATGATTTATCATCATACTTATCCTTTTGTTTCTAATACCATGTTAATAAGAATATGGATCTCACTTATTTCTTAATTAACTATTCTGTTTCTCGCTTTATATGATTGATCAAGATTACCAATCCTTCTGAACACATTCCAGAAGACCTTGGGCATGGCCATGCAAACATCTTGACAACCCTACGAGGGGCCCAACAGTATTATACTTCAAAATAAATTTGTAGGAAACAAATCCCGTTTTGACTACGAGCAGAATTCATAAATTTCGCAACACTTCTGAAAACAACCCTTATAGCTACCAGTTACGTATAGCGTTAGATTGCCTTACAGAAATGCACTACATCCATGACATTTCTCTGGTATCTCAAGTCAGAGGATAAATATTCATGATGTACTTAATGACTAAGATCCATAAAGTACCATCATGTGGTTGGGATAAGTCCTATACTCAATCCATTGAATATCATCTGAAATTAGTCATGCTACGCATCAATATACTTTCAAGTATATTCTAACTAATACTCAGATTTGTCTTAATTCAATATCATTCCCATGTTATTGATCGACAATGGACTATTTAGAATAACTTAAGTTATTCAAGGATTTAAACATGCAAATACAGGATACAATATTATAAATGAAATTAAACGTATAAAGTACTTTAATTCATTATAAATAATAGTTGTTTAACATCCTTTTATCCAAATACTAAATAGATCAATGCATGATAATACTTAGTTAATGAATTTTTTCCTCAAGTCATGATAATCATACTTGTTGACAGGGCATAATTTCAATTAACTTTGATCGATAGGAATTTTGAGAATACTTATTTCAAGAATTCAATAAGTGAGTTTCTTGTATGTGTTTACACATATCTTGATATTGTCATAACATTCCACAAGGTGCGTGATAACCTGAACCACCCTTTTATGACAATCATCTTTCAAATCCTTAAAGTTTAAAGTATTCTTTATTCTTTAATGTATAATGCAACTATGCTCTTAGTTGAGCATAACTAGTCAACATGATCATTATCAAGGATACCATGACTAGAATTGAGTGTCATCTCAATTATACCAGCATCATTGTGTACAACAATATGCTCTTTAAACATCCGTAAACTTTGAATATTTATTTGTTTGGTGTCATCCAAACCTCAAGTTTGTTGACTATGACAATTACACAACAATTGTTGTATAGAATCTGGGAGCAACTCCAGGCTGAGGAATGCAATTCTAAATCCAAACATAAATATTACAATGTTGTTAAATCATCTTGTAATCAAGCATGATACAACAACCTTATACACAACATGATGTTCATGATGAATCTTCAAGTTAGACTTTAAGATCTCATTCATATTCTATCTTGTCAAAGATATGCACTCATCCTGTTCTATTAGACTCATTTATTTACCGCATATGTTTATAATAATAAACATACATTCCAAGGTTGTATGTCTTATTTCCAAATCTTACAAACGAAGTTTCATTCCCAACTAAAACTTAATTTTGGTGGAATGTAGTTGCCCATACAACATATAAGATTTAAAAATAATACTCCCACTAGCTTTCAGGAATACTTATGAGCTATCTTATTTTAATTATTAAATCAAACATGGATTTAATATTAAACATAAGAATCATCTCTTAGATGCATGCATATATCCATTCATGGATTCTTGCAGTCTGTACATATTCAAAGATTATTTGAATTCATAAAACTCCTTTGCATTACTTATCGTCCTCGCAAAAGTAATTCCAAAACAAAGAGTTTTGATATTCATTGTCAAAATTTCATATCAATGAAACTAAGTATGACAATTATAATATTTATACTTCTATTTAATGTATCTAGGAAAGAATATTCAATCATAGTTAATTGCTTAAGTATGATTATATTATTATCACTAGACATACATTAAATACGTGTACAATATTGTTCATATGATTTCTACACAAAAATTTAAACCACTAGGGTTTTCATCCTTTGAAGAAAATCATTTTCATTTAGATAAACCAAGTATCTAAAATTGATTATCTTTATGGACAGCATCTCAACATTCATAGTATGATTGATTTACCACAATTCAACATTTGGTAAATTCATCATCATGATTAACAGGCTTACCATGATCCTGTAACTCATAATCCTCAACATATTAAATATCTGAGATATCCTTACGGATCTATGAATGACAATTCCATCATATTGAGGTCTATCATTTACATGTTTAGCCTCATCATGATATTTGCAAGTGCATTTTTAGAAGATTATGTATTTTGTAACTTTAATCTTTCAAGATCTAAACCAAAACTCCCACTTGACTTTAACAATTTAAAGAATACCTTTAAATAGTTTAGCAAGTAGAGCAACAATACATTGTTCTCTTTTGGGATATTACAAAAACATTGACAGTTCCTGACTTTAATTTGTTACAACTCACTTTACAAGTAGTTTAACAAATTCAGAACTTCATTATACGACTTAATGTGATTCATCACATTCCATAAACAAATGGTGTCTTATCAATCTTATAGGTTGGAGGCTTATTGAGTATATTCAATCTATACTCATTCTACTAACCTTGATAACTTTTGGAAGAAACTATAGTTATCTTGAATCAAACATGCCAATAGATTTTGATTCTTCTAACTGAACATACCATAAAACTATGGTATTTCATTAGAATTAATATTGTAAGATAATCTAACAATATTTTAAGATAACCATCTACTCTTTGGATTACCTATTTACCAACAAAGTAAAACTTAATGGTACAATAGAATTACCAAGTCAATTGCATGCATTATAACACAAGTATTCTTGACCAAGTCAAAAGACATATCAGTTATAAACCTACTATACGTTATAAGTCATTGATCAACTCATTGACTTCATGCATATGTCTTAAAACACAGCAAGTTAACATCTTACTTTATATTGTAAGTCTTGTATTAACAGACTTCATGTTTGTGACTTTACAAAATCATAAACATTTATAATTAAAGTAATTATGAACACCACCTCGGGTTTCAATTAAAATTTCAAGTTAATATTTACTACATATATTTAAGTCATTCAACGAATACTTAAATTCAAAGTAGTATTAGATTACTTCATTTAATTATGTCATTCCATGAAAAGTTCAACGTAAGAAACTACAAAATCATCCATGCTCGTTCTCACGACACGTGGGTATTTTACCTTGGGCTACATTCTAGTTCACGTTCTCACGTAACATAAATTGTAACTACAAGTGTTTCTTAAATATTGAATGACATAAATATTTAAAATAAAGTAGTCTTTGTTATCATCTTGACACATGTTCTTAATAGGGCAATCTTACATATTAAATGTATAAGTCCTATTAGAACGTTACTTTCTTACCTTACAGTCAAGAGAATCCATTTAAATCATATTTATATGTGTTGTACCTTGCACACAATAAAGATCTCTCCCACTTGTGCACGAAACAACATCATGTAGCAGATAAACAACACGATACACGTTCGTTTATTTGATTAATATGATTTGTGTCATAGATATAACTAGTAGATATAAGACTATATTGATTTGTAAGGAAACGCACATGACAATCCTTAAAAAACATAAGTGCCTACAATTGGAAAGTAATTATCTACATGATATTCAAGAGATAATTTGGATTACTACGCAGCAAATAAGGCTTGTAGCTCCCACTGAATTAGAAATCATTATAACAACTTCTTATTCAGTAATGCAACACAAATGCTCCCACTAAATTTGACAACATTGTATGTGTTTCATAACCAGTGAAAACAACTTGCTTGCTTTTTACTTTCCTACACCTTTAAAGAACCATATGTAATAATTACTAAGGTACTAAAAAGTGTATTCTACTTGATAAGGTTTTAAAAGGTACCATTTTGAGGGGTCGTTTAAGTCCTTATTTGATCACCTTTGTATCCGTTATTGCTTAATATCGTTCCTTTTCACTTTTTAGGTCTCGTGAAGGCAAAATGCTGAAATGACACTTATTTGGACAGAAAGGCGCGAATATATGAAGAAAATGGCCAAAGTCAAAATCGAGGCACTCACAGTCGCTGAATGTAGAAGGCGACGGCGTCAGGTTCTATTTGCGACGCCGTCGGAGAATTGTTGCGACGGGTCAGAACTCAAAACTCGTGTTTTCAAGAGACGGCGTCTAGTGTGAAAGAGTAGGCCGTCGCTACTCAGACGGCCTAGATGCGATCCAGACGACGTCAGAAGCTGAAGAGGACGGCGTCACGGACATAAGGTGACGCCGTCGCAAGGTTAACGTGGCCAAGACGAAACCCTAATGGCGGCGACACGACGGCGTCACTAAACATAAGGTGACGCCGTCGCAATTGTAATCTTATATATAGAATCCGAATTTTTCAGTCTTTGTGTGGAGAGTCTTTGGAGTAAAAACCTAAAACCGAACCTAAGGTGTCTTGTACAGTATTTTAGGGTTTTTAACCCTATCTTACACCAAGATAAGTCTTTGCTTCATTAATTCAATTATGTCTTTGATTATTTGTGTGTATGCTTGCATGTTCTCCATGTCCGGCTAATTTATTTGTGTGTTTGCTTAGGAAGTATGAAACTTAATTATTAAATATTGATTGGTTGTTTCTTATCTTAGTTGATTAATGATCTAGTAATGCGATAGGTCATTCGTTGTGTACTTAATGCTTGATTCATCTTTGTGAACCCTAGAGTATGATTACCTGAGTGATTGTAGTCTAAAACATCCGAAGAGTGCCTTAGAGTAGGAGTCTATAATCTCTACGTGGATTTGTAGACAAGACCCTTTGGTAAGTTCAAAGAGTTAGGGAGAAACGCATACCCTACAACTTTAGAAACACAACGCAACTAGGAATAAGACGTGACACTCAACCATCAATAGGAGATAATTAAGGAGTAATACAAACTAAGTAAACACATCTTTAAACTATCATACGAGCACACATTAATTAGACATAGACTCCCACAACCTTAGTTTAGATAATTAGATAATAGTAGAGTAATCGGTAGAAATACCAACCCCCCAAATCTAATACCCGAGATTCGTACCTTTCCATTTTCATAAAATATAAAAAGATAAAAAATAATCTTCCTCAACCTTAACCTTAGCGTAGTAACTCCCTACTAGCATTCCTATTCCCCTAGAGAACGATATCAATACCCGTGGCTTACCCTAATTACTACACTACAACGATTAGGTTCACTGCCTAGGGTGTTATAAAACTTGCTCGAAGAAAAGGAAGTTCCTTTGACCCCGAACGACGCGTGTAGCGTTATCAAGTTTTTGGCGCCGCTGCCGGGGAATAGAATAGCTAGTTAGTAGTCCACCTCGTTTAGGTTTCTTTGCTTGATTCCTATCAAGTAAATTTTTTCTCATTTTTAGATTTCTCTTAGTCTATCCCTTCTTCGTAACCTTTGTTCGTAATTCCATCACTTTTCATCATGGAAGGTGATAACCCACTACCATTCATCAACATACCACCAAATGACCCGCCAAGAGCCCGTACTCTTGGTGAATACTCGAGACCAAGCCACTTAGGCTATAGGAACACCATTGAGCTTCCCGACCAAGCCCAAACTACGGCCCTGCGATCCGACACCATCCGGTTGGTGCAAAACGGATGTGCATTCCATGGACTTCGTTCCGAAGATCCAAATCAGCATCTGAGGGATTTCCTCAAAATCGTCGATTCCATTGACCTTGATGCTACTACTCGGGAGACCACGCGCTTGCGTCTCTTCCAATTCTCTCTACGGGACCAAGCTAGTAATTGGCTTGAGCGACTTCCCGCCGGCTCCATCTCAAGTTGGGATGATCTTACTTCTCGCTTCCTTGCTCAATTTTTCCCACCGGGGAGAACCACTAAGCTTAGGAATGACATCTTGATGTTCCAACAACGTCAAGGTGAATCTCTCTACGAAGCATGGACCCGATTCAAGGACTTACTTCACAAAGTCCCTCATCACGGCATTGATCTTTGGCTCCAAGTCCAAATCTTTTATGATCATGTCAGTCTCTCTCTCCAACAAGCCATCGATTACGCCTCCGGTGGAAGACTAAGTCACCTTGATGCTGAGACATGCTGGGAGGTTATTGAGGACCTTGCCCAATATGAAGAGGAAGGTTGGGAAATTCCAGTTGTTCATGAACATGGATTAACTCCCCAAGCACAAGCAATTATGAGTATGGAGGCCCAGGTAAAAGCATTGATGGGAGTAACAACGCGTGCTAATGAACACACGAATGCGGTCAAGGAATTTCTTATCCCAAGAAAATCCAGGCAGGATGAATTTGAGGACATTATGTTGACATTTGTCTACAAGCAAGAAGAGGAAATAAAACGCCTCGAAGCTCAAATGCAAAGAACTCATAACACTTTCTTGGGCCTAGCTAATAACTTCATATCAAGCATCCGTGGTGAAATCGCAAAGAAAAATACACTTAAAAAGCTTGAAAAGGTGTATGCGATACCAGGACATGCTGGGATGACTCCCGAACCTTCTCCCTTAGTAAACCTCGATGAATCATATTCTTGCCTAAACACCTATCTCGACGTTCCCCACTTGTTCCCTAGGAACACATTCATTGGAATGGTCCACGTATCACTTCCCGATTTTCCCAATGATAGGGAAAGTTCTTTCGGTTTTAAACCTGGAAAGAAAGGACTTCACCCTCAAGACTTCGGAACCTCTGAAATCGCGATTGAAAGACAATTTGACATATGCGTTACTTACGACAGTGGAGATTATTGGTGGAATGACCAAATTAATTTTAAAATAAAAGATAAATTTCTTGTCAAAAATAGTAACCAGGTTTTTGATCCGGGCGGACTAAAAAAAAAAAAAAAAAAAAAAACTGTTTTCTTTTACGAAAATTTGGACGTGACGCCGTCACACTTTACGAGTGACGCCGTCGCTAGACCAGATCAGACGTATTAATACAGCACCCATCTCTTTCATTCTTTACCCTACACAATTTTTATCCGCCCCACACCACACAAAAACGTATTCCCCACATCAAATCCACTATTTTTTCACAGCAATCTCCACGAGGTAAGTAATCTACATTGATCTTTGTCTATTCAATTGTTCTAATTCATGTTCAATTTTGTTTTCCCCTCTTTTCTCAAATCCGAAAAAAAAAACCCCAACTTATTTGATCTATTTCGCCCGTGAAATCTTGTTAAGGCTTAAGATTAGGCGAAGTAGTGGTGTTACCATATGGGGGTTAACTGTGCGAGAAGCCTTTACGGCTTAAGAGTCAAAACCACCTGGCCATTATGCCATTGTTGCTTCAACAAGGGTGTTTGGGTTAAGGGTTATGGTTAGAAACTTGGACTTTTCCCTCGCAAATGTCGGATTCAAAATAATTGGTCTATCTGACGGCGTCAGGTGTATACTGTGACGCCGTCACTACCAGCTTGCATCATCCTTCGCATCGTAAATGATACTCATTTGCTCTCCACTTATTTGATTTCTTGTTTCAGATGAGCAGAAGAGTAAAAAGGACTAGGGGACAATCTTCTAATGCTCAAGAAAACATTGCGGACACAATCATTGGATGGGGGTATTTATTGAAGAAGGTTGTCAAGCTAGTTACAACGACTTACTCCATCAAACTATTGACTCAGGGGCTGTGTTGGATTGGGCATTTCTGCAGGAGAATGATTTGGCTAGGGAATTTTCGAATAGTTTTAGGAGGGATAAGTTCACTGATCCCCAATGGGAAAGATTGTTTCGATTAGGAGAGCCCGTGTATGGCGAGTTGGTACGTGAGTTTCACGCATCATATCTGCCAAATATCAATGCATGCCAGGATAATATTAATTTCCAAGGAATCCGATTTAGGCTAGGAGGGGAATGGAGGGCAATGTCGACGCTTGAGTTTGGATGGAGGTTGGGATTATATACATCTGAGGATGCTGAGAGTGAGGTTTTTAGGACTCAATTAGCAAATGGAATTACTCATAAGGATGAGATGTTGTGTATTCAGTTCTGGAACACAATTGCTGATGGGGAGTATATTACTGGGGGTACCCTCGCTTCACAAATCCGGGATCCACGGGTTAGGCTCATACATCGATGCCTCACCTTCTCTATCACAGAGAGACATGCCACGAGTCATCGTGTCACCTTACCAGACCTATTCTATCTCTACTGCATATTGGCCGAGGGTGTGTACTGTAACATCCCGTTCTGGTTAGCCGATTACTTGAGATCCGCAAGTGGAGTTAGGTTGGCGGATAGGGTGTATGGGGGTATGCTTATTACCCGGTTAGCTCGATCCCTAGGTATATTGGCAGGGGAGGTACCTTCATTCCTAAATACGATGGCAGCACCTAGGGTCGTCAAGGCTAAATCTCTGAAAGCTATGAATGTCCTGATGGATTATGGTAGAGGTTACGCTTGGTTCCGTTCTCAGCCCGTCATTCAAGGTGGTGATGACGATGATGATGAGGGGCCACAGGTACCGGCACACCAGCAGGGAGGTGAAGCAGGAAGCTCTACTGATAACTACAGGCATATGTCTAGTGGAGATTGGCAGGCCTACCAGGGAGCATGGATGGGGCGCATGGATACGTGGATGGCACAGCAGGACCAGAGGGCTAACTGGACCTACGACCATACTGTCAGACAGATGCATCATCTATCCATGCGTGATCAGCTCGACCCACATCTCCAGATTGATCCTTTCCCAGGGCGGGAGGAGGATTATCCACCCTATGGGTATTTGGGCCATCTTCCCCTGGTTATGAATATCGTTATGGACCCCCTCCCCCGTGATTGATGTAGTAGTTTATGGATTTAGTATGGTTGGTTGTTGAGACAATTTTTTATTTTGGCATGTAATAATCTTAGACATCTAAATTAGTAGTAACCTTTGAACTATGTGGTGTTTATTTGCATGTGGTGTAATTTAGTTTGCATGTATGTTTTATCTTTGTTTACGATTTATCTCATATATCTTTTATTAATTGTTTATCCTCATGTTTAAATTTGTGAAAATGCTTTATTTTGTTTTTAACTTCGTCTTAATTACATATAAAGGTATTTTACATAAGGGATAAGTGTAGGGAGGATTACACACGTTTTCAAAAGAAACGTAAACATGAGAATAACAATTAACTAAAAGATATATATATTTGTTTGTTCGAGTCAAATGCTTGTATCGAGTCATAATGGATGTTTTGCAGAAATTTTTCCAGATTCTAAAGATGTAAATTTTCCAGAAATTTTTCCAGAAAATCGCAGACCAGTTTTTGTCAGGATAACCCGACGGCGTCAGGATTGCAACCTGACGGCGTCAGGAAGGAGTAAAAACATCAGATTACTTTTTCTCGTTTTCTGAGCTACTTATAAATTTTTGGAATTTTCCAGGTCTTAATTTTCTTAAAAATTCTGTAAACATTCATTCCACAAGCATTATATCCTAGTTTAAATCGAGTCTTATATATATTATTACCGCCGATTTTACGCGAAGGTTTCGTTTGTTTTCTTCAAGTGTGCAGGTTTAGTTTGTCAAGAAGAAGTTACAAAAGATTGGAAGGAGCTTTTCACGCATAAATTCTTCTTGAAAAGAATTCAACCACCACTTTACACGGATCCTACCGAGCTAATCAGGGGAGTATTAGTTTCTTTCGTTTTTAATTACCTTCTTTTATCATAACTTTGATACTTTCGGGGAACATTGGGGACAATGTTCAGTTTAAGTGTAGGGAGGGAAAATAAAACGGGAACTATGAAACTATGCTTATCCTTGACTATTTGCTTTGTCCAATTGTGATTGTGTAATAAACCATGAGAAATGTCGGTTAGGGTAATTTTGGCACCAAATTTAAAATTTTTCATGACATATAAGAGTGGGCCATTAGTCTTAACAAAAGCGTCTAATGGATAGGAAGTTATATGACTAGCACAAAAACCCTTTACCACCCAAATTCCACCCAAAATGTGAGGATCGCCCTTAGATTAGTAGGAATTAAAGCATTCATCTTTAATGCTTAGAGTGTGAACCGGTAGTATATTAGATTCTAGAACTTGTTTTGTGATGCATTCCGAGATCGCAAGTGAGGCTACACTTGTGTAGTTAGGAATAACTAAATGATAAGAGGCATTAGGATAAACCCTTGTTTGATACCCGTAATATAATTACTTCTTCCACATCGGTTGAGTAATTCCCCCACACCCTTTGCGTTGTACTCATCTTTAGTACACGATACCCCTAGTTAACCCCTCAGAGCCTATCCTTTTCGCGGTTCTCGTGATATTTCGGTTTTTCCGGAATATCAATGAAGAGCATTGTTTACACCCCACCCCCAAATATACACCCAAATCGCCTTAGCCTAACCCTTATGCACTCAATTTTAGTGCAAATGTTTGTTATCACCCTAAACCCTTAGTTCAATTATCTAGTTGCTTGCATAAGTTGCTAAGTCGAGTCATATCCTTTGTATACAGTTTTGGGATGATTGGGATTCATGGGAAAAGTTAAAGTTTATGAAATGACGGGAAGGGAACGTTAAATTCAAATTCCCTTTGTTTACGTAATAATGTACCCCAAGTGTTTTGATCTTTTTAATTCGGGTCAAATTAGTGTTAGAGTAATAAAAACTCAAGTGTAGGGATGTCCCTGTAAATCCCTAGTATTTTGATGTTATCTTAGAGGATGGTAGAGTAAAAGTGTATGATTAAAAAAAAAAAAAAAAAAAAAAAAAAATCGAAAAAAAAAAAAAATAGAAAAAGAGAAAAAGAAAAAAATAGAGTGAAAAAAAAAAAAAAAAAAAAAAAAAAAAAAAAAAAAAAAAACATACGGGCTACCATCCTACATCTATCTTTTAATTTATGTTTGTTTATTTCAGTTATCTAGAGTTTAGAGTGTCGAGTCTTGGCTTAGCAACGCCATTCTTCATATGCATTTAACATAGAGATTTTTGACTTACCACCACTAAATAGCCTATCCCACCAAACCCTTATTTCCCTACCGTTAGCCTAACGTTACAACCCTTTAAAAGACCTCTTTGATAGTCTTTCCTAGGTACTTACGCCAAAGCGATGGAGGTTTGATCTATTCTCAAGCCTATGGTAATCTATGTACTAGGACCGGTTAATGAGTGTTTATCTTCCATTTCCTATTTTGTTATATTTCATATACACCCGAGAGAGATGTGAGTATCCAAACACCCCATGTGAGGTGCTAGTATGTAATTTCCGTGCTTGTTATGACTTTTGCGGGGCTTATATGTGTTGTGGACCGTTTTGAATTAATGCTGAATGACCCCTAACTTATAAATTAATTGGCTAAAAGCACATTTGCTTGAGGACAAGCAAATAACAAGTGTAGGGATATTTGATAAGGTTTTAAAAGGTACCATTTTGAGGGGTCGTTTAAGTCCTTATTTGATCACTTTTGTATCCGTTATTGCTTAATATCGTTCCTTTTCACTTTTTAGGTCTCGTGAAGGCAAAATGCTGAAATGACACTTATTTGGACAGAAAGGCGCGAATATATGAAGAAAATGGCCAAAGTCAAAATCGAGGCACTCACAGTCGCTGAATGTAGAAGGCGACGGCGTCAGGTTCTATTTGCGACGCCGTCGGAGAATTGTTGCGACGGGTCAGAACTCAAAACTCGTGTTTTCAAGAGACGGCGTCTAGTGTGAAAGAGTAGGCCGTCGCTACTCAGACGGCCTAGATGCGATCCAGACGACGTCAGAAGCTGAAGAGGACGGCGTCACGGACATAAGGTGACGCCGTCGCAAGGTTAACGTGGCCAAGACGAAACCCTAATGGCGGCGACACGACGGCGTCACTAAACATAAGGTGACGCCGTCGCAATTGTAATCTTATATATAGAATCCGAATTTTTCAGTCTTTGTGTGGAGAGTCTTTGGAGTAAAAACCTAAAACCGAACCTAAGGTGTCTTGTACAGTATTTTAGGGTTTTTAACCCTATCTTACACCAAGATAAGTCTTTGCTTCATTAATTCAATTATGTCTTTGATTATTTGTGTGTATGCTTGCATGTTCTCCATGTCCGGCTAATTTATTTGTGTGTTTGCTTAGGAAGTATGAAACTTAATTATTAAATATTGATTGGTTGTTTCTTATCTTAGTTGATTAATGATCTAGTAATGCGATAGGTCATTCGTTGTGTACTTAATGCTTGATTCATCTTTGTGAACCCTAGAGTATGATTACCTGAGTGATTGTAGTCTAAAACATCCGAAGAGTGCCTTAGAGTAGGAGTCTATAATCTCTACGTGGATTTGTAGACAAGACCCTTTGGTAAGTTCAAAGAGTTAGGGAGAAACGCATACCCTACAACTTTAGAAACACAACGCAACTAGGAATAAGACGTGACACTCAACCATCAATAGGAGATAATTAAGGAGTAATACAAACTAAGTAAACACATCTTTAAACTATCATACGAGCACACATTAATTAGACATAGACTCCCACAACCTTAGTTTAGATAATTAGATAATAGTAGAGTAATCGGTAGAAATACCAACCCCCCAAATCTAATACCCGAGATTCGTACCTTTCCATTTTCATAAAATATAAAAAGATAAAAAATAATCTTCCTCAACCTTAACCTTAGCGTAGTAACTCCCTACTAGCATTCCTATTCCCCTAGAGAACGATATCAATACCCGTGGCTTACCCTAATTACTACACTACAACGATTAGGTTCACTGCCTAGGGTGTTATAAAACTTGCTCGAAGAAAAGGAAGTTCCTTTGACCCCGAACGACGCGTGTAGCGTTATCACTACTCTATGAATGATGGGTTATCCATCAATGTTATTAATTTGAAAATTTGGGTATGCAATTTCTTCCTTAACAGGCCTACCATGCCCATACTGGTATGTAGCACCTTTAAAGGCTAAAGCAAAACAACTAGATAAAATAAGTTAGTTTGCCTTTTACCAATTTTCGCGGTAATTAGTCTAGCTTCGGATTTAGTAACTCACATACATGTTTTCTAGTTAACCAACATTCATGTTTGTTACAAAAGGATTCATTCACCAAATGAGGGTAATGAAATCTTTATGGAAAATAAGATGTGCAATTCATTACTATGAGTTACATTAGAATTTAGACAATTCAAATGTTCCTATTATACCTTTCTCATTCATGAAAAGGAATAGGATTGAGTCTCATTCTTCTCCCATGAAAAGAGACTTTGTTTGTCTTTTCGGTAAATTATTCTCGATCAAACATTTGTTTGAAAGCAGAATGGATTAATTTACAAATAAAAGGCTAAACCACGTTTACGGTTAAATGTTGCATTAATACATTCAAAAGAATTACAAAATTCAATTTTAGTATTTTCGATAATTAACCTTTTCAAGAAAATTAAATACCCATGGTTCATAAACATATAACCATTTAATTTTCATTGAAAACTAGGATCCAAATTGACATAATTTCATCACATCAGTTGATCTGCTAGTAATGAAAGTGTTTAAAATGGTACGAGTCGAACCTCAATTGCCAATTTTCAAATTGCAACTCCTAGATTTATGGGATTTACATTTTAGCCAATTTCAATTGCCATGTAAACATGTTTTATCCTCATCTTATGCCTTGAGTTTCTAGTTCTCACTACAAAACTCAATTAAGTTATCCAACTTAAGAAACTGCAAAATCATCCATGCCCGTTCTCACGTCACGTGGATATTTTACCCTGTGATTACGATCTAAATCACGTTCTCACGCAAATAAAAGGTAATCTCAGGTGTTTCCGTTTCGTTGGATGGCATACAACTTAAATTAAAGGGTAATAATTTTGATGTCAAATAAAATATGTACAAAGATGTCATGCATTCATCTTCGTAACATAGGTTTTATTAAAACATTTATATCTTGTTTTAATGTATAAGCTTTTCATCATCAAACTTTAATTGAGGTATTGGATTCACCAATCAAGGAATTTAGTGTTAATTATCATCAATTATACCGTACTTTTGCATAAGTGTAAACACTTAGTGTTTCGGGTAATTACCACCGAAGTGGCGCATGGAATTAAAACTAATTCGCCCTTAAGATGAGCTTGCACATTTAATGGCTTACTAAGTAGCTCCATTCGAACTTACAGGGGGCAGAGGACCAGGTAAGCGCTAAAGCATAACTTTAGACATCCTTTCAGTGTGACTGTGCGCACTTCTTTATTAACCCCTTTATAGTTCATTCTAAAGGGTGAGCCGTTCAGACCATTTGTACCAAAGTCACCAATCAATTAAACGATTATGATTACTATGCTTAAAAATACATGTTTCACCATTGTTTAGGTCAGTTTATTTTTCTTGTAAAAATACCCTTGTTACACATAACAAACAAGCAAGTATTTAAAAATAAACATACAAACAATGAATGCATAACAAAAAAAAAGTCATGCATATCAAATAGCCACATGCAAACCTTTTGATAAATCTTATTAATAATCAATTCTAGATCTGTCAATATGTACATGTTTAATTAAGACTTTCACCCGTTTGACATAATGTACAAGGTGAGCCACATGCATCGATTCATCGATTGCGTAAGTCAAAATTAAACATATACCACATAGCACATAATTGATTAAATAATAATTATTGAGGTCTTCCCCAATTTTAGATCTATCAAAATATTTAGTGTATATCACTCTTGCAAGTAAAACATACAATAAAATCAGATCCATGATAAAACATGCATGTAATTATCATGGACATAAATTACACTTAACAATTAATGCAATTAAACAGAGTTATGCAATACACATAAATTGCATGCATCCTAGGGTTTCTAATCCAATTAAAACTTAAGTTTACAAAACCCTAATTAGGGCACCAAAAAAACGCCCCCCCTAAAATTAGGGTTTAGGTTTTGCAAACCCTAGATCTACGCATACAAATAATAAAACAATCATGTTTATTTTATTTATGTGTTTCAGTAATTAATTACTTGTTATACAAGGCTCTGAAACCACTGTTGAGTTTAAGATATATGAAAACAAATAGAGTCATATAGACACCACAGAGTACACAGTGTAAGACTTAGAATCATAACAATAATTAATTAACTGAAAGATGCGTAACGTACCTCTTGAAATTGGTAGATCTCTTCAATTCAAGAACCCTAATTAGGGTTTATGTGGTTTAACGAATTGACCCTTACCGTTTTTCAATTCAAACCAATTGATGTAACAATAGTGTGTTACACCACGTTTTTGTACACACGTACTATTAGCGATTCGATGCGAATGCTAGTTTTTGATCACAATAGAATAACCAAACACCTTTGTTATGCTCAAGGTCACTCGTAAATCCCTTACAATGGGGATTCACTCGTCGACCAAGAATAAGAGGGAAAAAAAGAAGAAGTTTGGCCTTCTTATGAAATCAAGTGTACCAAAGGATGAATACATGGGGATGTATTTATAGCCTTATGGTAGATGTCAAGTTTACTATGGTTTCCGATGTGGGATTCCATAGTTTCGGCCAAAAACAAGCCCAAAAGAGGGTTCCTAAAACCGTCTCTTGGCTTGTTTACTTTTCTTCATATCCCGTTGACATTTAACGACCAATAGTCACTTTTGATAAGTGTTTATCGCTCGTTTAGTCATTTATTGTGAATTTAATAATTAAACATAATATTTTATATTAATTATTTAAACATCGAGTCTCATACGTAAAGTGTGCAATCCCGTGGTCTCGAGTTCGAATCCGGTCATACACATATTAAATATATCCATAAACCAACAGATTTTATCGATGTTAAAAGATAATCTTCTCTCTAAATCTAAATGGAGAAACATTGTTTGCTTGTAAACTCGACTGATACCTACTAATGTTTTAAGTATTATATAATATTTTCTTGAAAATTATTTCACATGTTGAACTCCTGCTTAATAGCATGTATGCATAATATCACCTTGTAAACTCTTCGTTTTTTGTTGATATTCATCTCTTCATGCTTAATGCTTCCCTACTGAAGTATGTCCATTTTATATAGTATAATTGTTAATATTGATTTTAAACATCTTATCCCCAAGTATAGCAAAATGAAGTTATATATTTTACATACAAATGTCAGTGTGTTACAAAGTTACAATTGCCCATGATCATTAATAGAAAAGTGTGTGGGTTTAGAGGTTGGCGGATACCATTGTTTTCTACAACTAGAGTTGTAAAACCCTAAAAATACGAAACATAGATAAAGACTAAAATACCCTCGAAATCAAAAATTATAAAATACGCAAAATACGTTTATAAGCATTTAACGAAATTAAAACTAATTTACGAATAATTAAAACTTAATGAATATGTGTACGTGATTGACAATTGTACGACGAAAGTTAAACGTCTCGCGTAAAAGTTTGGGCCTTGCCATTTGTTTGATTTTGACCCGATGGGCCGTTTGTTTTGGTGAGATGGACTCAAGACCGTGAGCCACTTGGGCCGAGTGTTTGTTTGTTCGTTTGGACCAATGGAGCCGAGAGCCAAGAAGAGCCCAAAGGGGCGTGGGTTTTGTTGTGTTCGGTTGGACCAAGCCGAAACCCACCCATCAAAAAGCCCTAACTAAATTTTGTACTAGCTATAAATACATCTCATTAACTCTAATTTGGAACCCTAGTTTTGTTGCCTCTTTCTTTCTTTTTCTTCCATTCGGCCGAAGCTTACAAACACCCTTGGTGTCGCGAGTTTTGTTCAACAAAGCTAAGGTATAACATGTTTGCTCGTCTTCTTTCGTTACACCTTACGTTAACATTTATTGTATCATGTTGTTTTAGTCGAGCTTGTGTTTTTCTTTTGTGGCCGAACCGTATGAAACCAACAAACACAAACCATACGAATTGAACCTTGTAATGTTAAGAGAACATGTATGTAATACGTATTATTGAATCGGATCATAGATATATGTTGAGAATAAGAACCGAACCACATATATAAAGGTTATCATGCCTAATAAATTCGAAACCCTAATTGGAATGGAACCCTAAGTGTAATTAATGGTCTAAACATGTAATTATAGTGGTTTTAATAAACCCTAAAACTGGACAGCATCATATGTCGAATTTGTGTGTGTTATAGATCCAATTTTATAAGTGCAATAACCTGTGTTTTTGTGGGAAAAGTTTATTTTATGTCTTAGTTAAGTTTTCCAAGTGTTTTGGTCGGATTTGGAGTTGTCTAAGTCGTATTTTTGAATTTTACAAAATCAAGTGTCAAAGCTGAGAAAACGGGTCTGGAATTTAGTTGTATTGTTTGATTTTTCATTTTCAAACCATAAGGAATTGGGAGCTCTCCTTTTACAGGAGTGATATTCATGACATAAATGAATTTCTGGGAGTTCTGGGGATTTTTCCAAGGTGTCTAAACAGGTCCAATAAGCGTAAACTTTTAAGGTGTATTTTCTGATCACTTTCTGGATAGGTCTGGACTTATGATTTTCCGTAGGCCATTTAGCATGGAAATAGAACCCACCAATTTTTGTAGAGTCTCTTAACTCATATGGGAACCTCTGGGATTTTGCTTGATTTCATTTGAGCTAAGTAAGTATTTTATAAAAATCGCTAAAGTCTGGTCCGGATATGAGTTTTAGAAACTGAAAGATAAAATATGATATCAATAGGTAACACACTTACAAATGCATAAGAAGCTATAAAATGAGGATATACTTACAACTCTAAGAATGTTAATGCGATGAATCCGTTATAACTTTAATGATGCTAATAAGTATTAAATAAATCATAATCCGTGTAGATTCGTTGAAGGAGACGCGACGTTACATCTTCGTATTCCTACATTCGTTTGCTTTCCTCTCATTTGCTTTAAGGTACGGATATTCTGTCTTACTTTAAGACACTTGTGTTATCGTACAGATATTCTGACCTTTTTAGTAAAGGTTTCTCATGATTTCTTTCCGTTGTCATACCTCTTATGCTTATTAGGATTTCCTATGCCATTGCTATGATTCCCTCCTGTTTATGTGAATCTCTGTTTGTCTGAACTTCTGTTTGTTGAACCTTGCTATGTTGAGTATGAACTTATGATTATGAACCTTTGACTTCTGAACATTTGATATGAACCCTTTCTGATTTGTTTGATCCGTTGTTTATCTGAAACATCTGTTTAGTGAACCATGCAATATCTGATTTGAACTAGTGTTACGAAGACTCTGATATGCACATTTGTTGAACCCTGCTATATTTGATTATGAACTTCTGAATTGTGAACATTAAATGTTGAATTTCTGATTATGAAGTATGATATGTGATTATGATATAATCTCTGATTTCTGAGTATATGAATATGAACTTTTGATATGAACTATCTGCTGTGTTATCTGTTTGACCTTTATGATGAATTATGATCTGTGTCATTTATGACAATCTGTTTGACCTAAGATGGTTTGATACCCGAGCCACTATTTCACTAGTCATGGGGGTTCCATGTCCGTATCAGTGATGCACCTCTGATATGACTCTAGGGCAGTAGAGTGATGTTCTGCCACGTTCCTTGATGGTGTAAGGTAGGGGCGTATGGATGCATCCTAGATCTGATCTGTTATCTGATATGATTTGTCTGGTGAATGATGTCGTGTGCAATACGCGTCTTCACAAATTCTGGGAGTTAGCTACTCCATTTGTTATTGAGGTCACCCCTCCGAATACAATGGTTACTTATGATATGCTATGATCTGTTATGTTTCTGGGCTCGTGGTGGATGACTAAACCTTGTCTGTTAATTTTGTTTTATGAATTCTGTTTATGATTCTGTAGCTTCCAATGCTTCTATTTACAAGTCAGGTTTATTATATGTTTATTGAAGGTGTTTATGCTTTTGTATATGATTATGTAACTACCGTATGCCATGCTAGGATAGGATTAATATGTTTAAACATGATTCGTATATCTGATGTTATGTAGTTTATCGTTACGTGAATGCGTTGATCTGCGAGATGAATGTGCTAGTGTACAATTGAGTGTTTTGGAAGTTTAGTATGTATGATGGTTCAGTAAATTTTATAAACCTTGCCTATCGGTTAGTTATCTGTCTGCATATGTGACCTGCCATGTTAAACTCTGCTGATGTTAAGATTCGATTTGAGAACTGGTTTATCTTATGATATCTGTTCTGATAATTGCTAATGGCTATGTTATGTCTTTGTCTGTTTGGTTATAACTTGTCTACTGTGTCTTTTATCCGTATGTGTGACTGCCATGATTTGACTGCTAATTCCGCTGCTACGATATTGAATAAAGTGTGTTAAATGTAGATTAATTGATTTGTATGAATGCCATGTTTACCTTCTAGGAACTGCTTCCGTTAGTCCTTAGACTTTTCGTTTGGTTTATATGTAATCTATCTTCTTGATATGTTAAGTGTCTGGATATTCTAATGTGTTTGCGTTTGTGTCATCAATATGCTATGTGAGTTTGCTCTTGATTGCTAGTTGTTCTTCCGGATTTCTGTGTGTTTGTGTTCCGCAGAATCCTCTATGATTCATTATGCTCACTCCGCTGCGACTTCGTTATTCGTTTCAATTGTTTCAGTTTGCATTTCTGTTTTGTTTAGTTTCCGTTTCTGTTATATCTGTTCACTGGGCTTTGTAAGCTCAGCCGCATTTTCTTTTCCTGCGGCAGGTATTAGGCGTTCAAGATGAGCTTGTGGGATGGCTGATCTAGGTTTGAGAGTAGAGTTGAGAGCAAGACTTTACCCTAGAGATCTTATATTTACTTTGATTATTAAGTTATTATGTTTTCTTTTGATTATTTTGTAAAGACTTCCGCTTTTGTATAATACTTAAAGTTCTGATATGAAACTGTATTTGTGATATCTTTACCCTTGTCGGGTTGGGGTGTTACAAATTATGGTATCAGAGCTCTAGGTTTTAGGACCCTTAGAGCTTAGGCTATGACCTGTGAGGATTGGTGTAGATCCCAATTCGTAGACAATTGTTGTTGTATGGATCTTTAACCTTTAACTTATAAAGGGTTTAGCAATCTTGTATAAATACAAGACTACTAAGTGGAATTCTACCTGAAACTTTAATGAGTATGCGGAATCTACTCAGTAAGGCTAAGAAGAACACGAACAATAAGAATAGCCGAACACAGTAATAATATCAAACTAAGCCTCAATATTATTAATACGATCACCCTTAATAGTGATAGGGTTTTTCAACCTTGAAGCTATGAACTAACTAATTATGTGGGACGTGTATATTTTTGTGTGTAGTTCTAATTATCTAATAAACTACGTGCCTGTCATCTCTTTATATAATAGAGATGCTAGGGTTACAAACTTATCCTACAAGTAAAACAATATCTTCTGTAATCTTTAATAAAGATAAGTATTTTGCATATACTCCATCAGCTTGTAGAATCTCCATTATGCATATTAAGTCCTTCAATTATCTTCATTGAAGCATATGTAGTTTTGTTGTATCAAATCACATATACACGATTGTATATGGCCCAACAATCTTCCCCTATTTGATATTACAAAACTATCTTCATGAATTCAGCAATCTTCAATGACGATAATCTTCATTCCCATTGTTTCATTCTTGTATTTATTTTGTCTTTTTAATGATGACAAAATAAACAAAGTCGTGTACGAACTTCCCCTTAAATAGAGAAGTTGAGATGTAATCATCTCCGTGAATGAAACAAACACACATAAATAAGCTGCAAATAATCTTCATGTTAACTTCTTCCCCTTTTTGTAATCATCGAATAAGGAACCTGTGAAGAGAAGCAACCTGTATACACTTCCCCTGAAATTTATGTTAACCAGCTCTTGAATTCTCAAAAATAATAACCATAAAGCATCCGAGAAATCAAACCATGTGTTACCCAATAGCGTACAAAGATAGCAGTACTTGCAAGATATGCCGGTCAACACGAGCAGTACGTACACAAACGTCCCAACTAACTAATCTCTAATTAGTGACCAAAAATCATGCGCGACTTCCCCTTACATCCAAGCAGTACTTTAAGTCGATGAGCATCAGCATCAGTACGTTTAAAAAACTCCAACAGTACTTTGAAAATAATATGCAGCAGTACTTTCAATGTTCGAACAGTACTTTCAACTTTAGGAGTACCTTCGATAATGCCATCTCATCTGATCACCAACACTCTTAAAAATCAATGAGCAGCAGTACCTTAACATATGTGTGACCCACTTCCCATCAAATATTAATGTGATCTCTTTACATGCCCACGTGATCGAGACCCACATTCAATGACCTCTAATTAAATATGTTCATACCACGTGATGTCAATATCAGAAGCAAATCACATTCACATGTTCAATCATGCCCACGTGTAGAACAAATTACATGCGCCGTCGAGAGTACCAACCATATTAATACTTTCCCACCATTCAAGATAAACATGATCCCCAAAAATAAATCGAATTACGCACAAAAGAAGTAGGAACCACCGACACTAATAATTCGTACGTTTAACATCAAGACCGAATAATATGACCAATCCAGTTAGTACGAGGTAAGGTACCCATGTTTACTTGCGACAAACTGCTCTGCTCCAAACCGAATCTTTAATAAAATCTTAAACACCGAATCACTGTACCTTCATATTCACGGACACCATACACCATAGCAATTCTCAAACACTCACTTTCTATGAATTGCTATGCACACAATACATTAAGAATTAATGTTTTTGGAAGTCCCAAGCCAGAATAGACTTGAATCTTCCATAAGCATCAACATAATCATAACGTGTTAAGATTTTTGATGGAATCTTGTGTTCAGAAACATCTAATTCTTCTTGTTTAGGTTTCCAAACCCATCTCGCTGAAGCCTTAACAACACTAACCTCTGAGGTCGGCCTAGCAGTACTTTCTTTTGGCCTAGTAGTACTTTGTTTCAATCCTTGTTTAGTAAGTACTGCTGATGGGTTAAAAAACCGTCTTTTTGGAGGATATTTAGAATCACTTGAAAAATTTCTATGGTTAATCCTCCTTGAGTTGTTCCATACCTGCTTTTGATCACTAACTGGTTTCTTGAGTTTACATGTATACTGCAGATGATCAAAACTGCCACAAACATAGCAAGCTTTATTCTGAAACTCAAAAATCTTCTCGAGTTTTTGAGTTATCATCCCATTCCAGTTTCTTTGATTACCTCTAGGACTATTGTTGTTCCTAGGGTTTTTATTAGACTTTTTGTGACTTTTAACAGGTTTGGTTTCTAAAGGTTCAACAAACTTCACAGACTTCAAGCTCTTTTTCTTTTTAACCTTTGAAAAACCTTCAGGAACAACTTTATCATCACGTTCAACCCAATCTTCAATGTTGACCTTATTCCTATCAATCTTATCAGTTTGTGTAGGTGAAGCTAGTGTAGCATTCTTCTCACCTAAACTTTCACTTTTCATAGATTCACAAGATTGACTAGCAAGTTTTTGTAAAAGATCATCCCTTTCCTTGGTGAGCTTTTCAACTTCTGATATCTTACAACCTAACTTCCAATCACTTAGTTTTAATTGATACTCTAGTTGGTTGTACTTTTCTGTCCAAGCTTCTTCATTATCTTTATAAACAAGAACTTTAGCTTCAACTGCTTCTAGATTAAATAAATATTCTAGTTTCTCAGCCCTAGCTGTTCTATGACTCTTTTTTTCAAGTTCAAGATCTTTAAGCAAGGTTTGATAAGAATCATGACAGTTAACACAGAATTTTACCTTCTTGTTTGGATCACTGGATGATGTGTAAAAAATGGCCATCACTGCAAACTTAACTGGATCAGTACTCGTTCTTCTTATGTAGAATTTCCCCCTGGCGACTGATACCAAATGTAGATCCCAATTCGTAGACAATTGTTGTTGTATGGATCTTTAACCTTTAACTTATAAAGGGTTTAGCAATCTTGTATAAATACAAGACTACTAAGTGGAATTCTACCTGGAACTTTAATGAGTATGCGGAATCTACTCAGTAAGGCTAAGAAGAACACGAACAATAAGAATAGCCGAACACAGTAATAATATCAAACTAAGCCTCAATATTATTAATACGATCACCCTTAATAGTGATAGGGTTTTTCAACCTTGAAGCTATGAACTAACTAATTATGTGGGACGTGTATATTTTTGTGTGTAGTTCTAATTATCTAATAAACTACGTGCCTGTCATCTCTTTATATAATAGAGATGCTAGGGTTACAAACTTATCCTACAAGTAAAACAATATCTTCTGTAATCTTTAATAAAGATAAGTATTTTGCATATACTCCATCAGCTTGTAGAATCTCCATTATGCATATTAAGTCCTTCAATTATCTTCATTGAAGCATATGTAGTTTTGTTGTATCAAATCACATATACACGATTGTATATGGCCCAACAATTGGGTAGACATTAGGTTTCCGTCTGTTCAGATGTTTTCTTCGATTCCTTTTGATGGTCGTTCAGATTTGACTTCGATATCTTTTTGCCTTCACTGAATTGGCCCTCCTCTGTTCGCATCGAATTTTGTTATTTTGTTTTCGCTCGTCCGTTTGTCGATCGTTAGATGGAGACTACCCGTGGAGCCGAAGAAGATGGTGCCGACCCTGCGTTGCTGCAACAGTCCCTGTGCTGGAGAGGTTCGTGAAGCAGAAGCCACACTCGACTGCAGTGCCGCTGGAGACATCAGGATGCTGCTGGAGGGAGCTGGACGAATCAACCAAAGACGCAACGACGAAGACATGATTCAACCGGTGGCTGGGAAGGTTCATCTACTTCATATGATTTGGGCGCGACTTGTGATATTCTGATTCATTTGTCATGTGTTTTGTGACGATTTGATATTCCGCTAAGTGATTCTGATCCGTATTGCTTTTCTCTGATTTGTTCGGAACTCGGTTTGAATCGTGAAGTTTATCGTCTGGCATTTTGTTAATATCCCAGTTTTCTTTTGGATTGTCAGTAATGAGTCACGAGGAACCGTTTTATGCTAGTTGGTGGCCTCCTTTCTTTGTGATATGGTAAGTTGTCTGATGTGTTATATGCTGCATGAATGTGTACCTGGTCTGTTTTGGTATGTTACTTGTTATTTATATGTTATCCGTTTTGTTCTGATATTAGTTATGTGGTTTATCATGACCCGGGACAGAAAATGATGACAATAAGAACTTGTTATGTGATGCAAGTATTATGACGCCTGATCAACGTGATAATACCGAGATCATATAATTTGGACTTATTGAAATCATATGACGTTTGGGGAAATGTCTGTGGTTGATATGTGAATGGACTTTGACTTGTATCTGTTATTTGGCACTTCTCATGTTCGTTTGAAATTCCGTACCTAATTGTGAGATTTTCGTCGATATCTGTTACGTATAAGTTTTGTACGCTTGGGATCCGAAATCGTTATGGTCTGCGTGAACCTATGAATTGCTATGTCTGCCCTAAGTTTGTACGTCTCCACGTACTTCTGCGATTAGTAAGACCGTTAGGATTCGTTTTGTCTATGTATATGGTTGTTCTCCTCATTGGATATCTGAATAAGTTAGAGCGTGTTGCCTGATTTTCGGCATCTCATTTGTTTTCCCGTCAATACGTTAATAAGCATATGATTATCTGTTATAAGTACTTGATTATTGGTTCGATTTCCGAAAAGTATGAGTTTGAATATTCTGATAAGAATCCGTTTGTTCTAGGATAAGTTTCGCGTTCGCTATGTTCCTTGAAATTCTGAAATCCGATTTGTTTCTATTCTGTTCCGTCTTGTTCAATTTCGAGGACGAAATTTTCTTTTTAGAAGGGGAGAGTTGTAAAACCCTAAAAATACGAAACATAGATAAAGACTAAAATACCCTCGAAATCAAAAATTATAAAATACGCAAAATACGTTTATAAGCATTTAACGAAATTAAAACTAATTTACGAATAATTAAAACTTAACGAATATGTGTACGTGATCGACAATTGTACGACGAAAGTTAAACGTCTCGCGTAAAAGTTTGGGCCTTGCCATTTGTTTGATTTTGACCCGATGGGCCGTTTGTTTTGGTGAGATGGACTCAAGACCGTGAGCCACTTGGGCCGAGTGTTTGTTTGTTCGTTTGGACCAATGGAGCCGAGAGCCAAGAAGAGCCCAAAGGGGCGTGGGTTTTGTTGTGTTCGGTTGGACCAAGCCGAAACCCACCCATCAAAAAGCCCTAACTAAATTTTGTACTAGCTATAAATACATCTCATTAACTCTAATTTGGAACCCTAGTTTTGTTGCCTCTTTCTTTCTTTTTCTTCCATTCGGCCGAAGCTTACAAACACCCTTGGTGTCGCGAGTTTTGTTCAACAAAGCTAAGGTATAACATGTTTGCTCGTCTTCTTTCGTTACACCTTACGTTAACATTTATTGTATCATGTTGTTTTAGTCGAGCTTGTGTTTTTCTTTTGTGGCCGAACCGTATGAAACCAACAAACACAAACCATACGAATTGAACCTTGTAATGTTAAGAGAACATGTATGTAATACGTATTATTGAATCGGATCATACATATATGTTGAGCATAAGAACCGAACCACATATATAAAGGTTATCATGCCTAATAAATTCGAAACCCTAATTGGAATGGAACCCTAAGTGTAATTAATGGTCTAAACATGTAATTATAGTGGTTTTAATAAACCCTAAAACTGGACAGCATCATATGTCGAATTTGTGTGTGTTATAGATCCAATTTTATAAGTGCAATAACCTGGGTTTTTGTGGGAAAAGTTTATTTTATGTCTTAGTTAAGTTTTCCAAGTGGTTTGGTCGGATTTGGAGTTGTCTAAGTCGTATTTTTGAATTTTACAAAATCAAGTGTCAAAGCTGAGAAAACGGGTCTGAAATTTAGTTGTATTGTTTGATTTTTCATTTTCAAACCATAAGGAATTGGGAGCTCTCCTTTTACAGGAGTGATATTCATGACATAAATGAATTTCTGGGAGTTCAGGGGATTTTTCCAAGGTGTCTAAACAGGTCCAATAAGCGTAAACTTTTAAGGTGTATTTTCTGATCACTTTCTGGATAGGTCTGGACTTATGATTTTCCGTAGGCCATTTCGCATGGAAATAGAACCCACCAATTTTTGTAGAGTCTCTTAACTCATATAGGAACCTCTGGGATTTTGCTTGATTTCATTTGAGCTAAGTAAGTATTTTATAAAAATCGCTAAAGTCTGGTCCGGATATGAGTTTTAGAAACTGAAAGATAAAATATGATATCAATAGGTAACACACTTACAAATGCATAAGAAGCTATAAAATGAGGATATACTTACAACTCTAAGAATGTTAATGCGATGAATCCGTTATAACTTTAATGATGCTAATAAGTATTAAATAAATCATAATCCGTGTAGATTCGTTGAAGGAGACGCGACGTTACATCTTCGTATTCCTACATTCGTTTGCTTTCCTCTCATTTGCTTTAAGGTACGGATATTCTGTCTTACTTTAAGACACTTGTGTTATCGTACAGATATTCTGACCTTTTTAGTAAAGGTTTCTCATGATTTCTTTCCGTTGTCATACCTCTTATGCTTATTAGGATTTCCTATGCCATTGATATGATTCCCTCCTGTTTATGTGAATCTCTGTTTGTCTGAACTTCTGTTTGTTGAACCTTGCTATGTTGAGTATGAACTTATGATTATGAACCTTTGACTTCTGAACATTTGATATGAACCCTTTCTGATTTGTTTGATCCGTTGTTTATCTGAAACATCTGTTTAGTGAACCATGCAATATCTGATTTGAACTAGTGTTACGAAGACTCTGATATGCACATTTGTTGAACCCTGCTATATTTGATTATGAACTTCTGAATTGTGAACATTAAATGTTGAATTTCTGATTATGAAGTATGATATGTGATTATGATATAATCTCTGATTTCTGAGTATCTGAATATGAACTTTTGATATGAACTATCTGCTGTGTTATCTGTTTGACCTTTATGATGAATTATGATCTGTGTCATTTATGACAATCTGTTTGACCTAAGATGGTTTGATACCCGAGCCACTATTTCACTAGTCATGGGGGTTCCATGTCCGTATCAGTGATGCACCTCTGATATGACTCTAGGGCAGTAGAGTGATGTTCTGCCACGTTCCTTGATGGTGTAAGGTAGGGGCGTATGGATGCATCCTAGATCTGATCTGTTATCTGATATGATTTGTCTGGTGAATGATGTCGTGTGCAATACGCGTCTTCACAAATTCTGGGAGTTAGCTACTCCATTTGTTATTGAGGTCACCCCTCCGAATACAATGGTTACTTATGATATGCTATGATCTGTTATGTTTCTGGGCTCGTGGTGGATGACTAAACCTTGTCTGTTAATTCTGTTTTATGAATTCTGTTTATGATTCTGTAACTTTGACTTTCTTAGTCTTTCTTCTTTAACTTTGACCATAACTATTTTTGTTTGTTTTATATAATACTTGATGAAAAATATATGAATGTATTGGGTTTTAAATGTATTTTTCATTGGTATAATTTTCATCAAGTATTATATAACACAAATAAATATATTAATTGAAAGAGTCGATTCGTAAGTTTGATGCATGCAATCTATATAGTGCTATGCTAGCTACTTAGCTAGTACACGCTCTTTTATTCCGATATCAACTTCTAAAACACGTAAGAAAATGAACCAAATGTTGACTTTGACATAGTCAATTAGCTTCAAAAGAAAGACACTACGCAACATATGTATATAAATCTACTTCATGCCTACACTTAAGAATATACAAACTAAAAATCAAAAAATGCATTTGCTTATACAACTACTTGTTATCATTCGAGCCTTCATCTCCCATAACCATGAATCCATAGCACAGTCACCTTATAGTTACACTTTCGCAGTTGTTCCAATAACGAAACATATCGATGCTATAAAGTCTCTTTATAGTGTTCAGATCATGACTACAGATCTTGCGTATGAGGAATATTCGTTCTCAAACTTACTTCTAGATATTGACGTTCCATTCACATGGCATGACTGCAACCCTGAATGGAAAACTTATCCCATCCCATGCGACGAGTTTAAATGCAAAGACATACAAACATCTTACTCCTACAAAAATCCTTCTTGTTTTCCAACAACCGAAAATCTGGTTTTACCTAGTTGGGGATATGGCTCATGTCATGTCAGTGTGGTTAACCCTGTTACTAGATCATGTGATGATTCGGTACTCAACTATGATTTTATCACGCTAAACACTAGTAATAATAGAAATTATTTAACTGGTGTATATGGTGCTACACCTATCGGAGCTTGTGCTTCTTCGAAATCATTTCAATCATCCCCACAAATGTTACGGGTGTTATGGCACTTTCTTCCTCACCTTATGCATTACCCGTATCTGTTTATGATCCACTTAAAAAAGTTATAGCTCTATGTTTGCCTAGCGACTCGTCTGCTCCTGGGGTTTTATTTTCAGGAATTGGTCCTTATTACCTTCTTCCTAACTCGGATGTCGATATAGGAAGTCTAATTTTGTATACTCCATTACTAAAGCATTCAGATTCGTTTGGATACTTTATCAGTGCAAATGCGATTGTAATTAAAAAGCTACCTATTGAAATTCCCGTGAATGCCACTACTAAACTTAGTACAATTGAGCCTTACACCACTCTTAGAACCGACATTTATACTCGAGTGGTTAAGAGCTTTGCAATGGTTACCAAACAAATCCCGAAAGCGAAGCCAATCGCACCGTTTGGCCTTTGTTTTAGTACATTAACAAATGGTACTAAGGTTAGTTTAAAAGTACCAGATATCGATTTAAGTCTTGAGGGTGGGAACAAGTGGACAATATCCACACCTAACTCAATCAAACAAATGACTAAGGATGTGGCATGTCTAGCGTTTGTTGATGGTGGTGCAACAAGTGAACCAGCTATCACGATTGGAACGTTTCAGTTTGAGGATAACTTTGTGGTGTTTGATTTAGAGAATTCCAAATTTGGGTTTAGTTCTTCCTTGTTGAGTAAGAAGACTTCTTGTGCAAACTTTAGCTTTACACTAGCGTAATTAATTGCTACAGAAGTATTGTACGCTCGAAAAAGCATCAACTATGAATAAATGTATTCACTAATACGAAAATTGGTCGATTAGTGTTGGGCATGTAGTCCAAGTAGTTGATCACAGTATTTCTATATTTCACTAATTTTCTTTATTTAGTAATTTGGCAGTATAAATAGTTGCAAAATACGGAGTAAAATTTGGATGGTCCTTTTATCCATTTTGCAAAAACAAATGAACTCAAATATTATTTTGATTGTCGAAACTAGAAACTCAAAAGAACTAGTTCTTAAGGTTGTTCTCATTTTAAGGACCAGTGATTCAACATAAAACATATATCATATTTACCACATTCAAAGGCAGCATCCGATCGTACCGAGGGTTTTGCTGAGAATTCCTATCTATGCATAGCTCAAATTTGTACAAAAATAACAATAAATTCCATAGTTCCTTGTGAACCACGCAAATTCTTTGTGTCAATTGGCTTTACCCAAAAATTATTATATTGCACTATTAAATGAAAATGGAGATGGTAGTATGTCAAGAGATCATGATACTCAAGTTCAAACATTTATTAAACATGAAACAGATAAGGAAATCTAATTAAGGTCACAGATCGAATAACATTAGGAAACAAGTTAGTGTTAGAGCATATTCAACGATATTACTTTATATTGATTGCGTCAGTTAATTAAACATTAGTATATTAAATTAAGTATTTGTACTTTGAGTTATTTCTACATCTAGATATATTAGTAATTGAAAACTACATGCATGTTGGCCAAGTTGAATCGAAGACCAACATTAAGCACGTTGAAGGAACGAGGTCTTTATTATGACTAGTAGGACACCCACGCATAGCAGCGGTTTTTGATCGAGCATGTTATCAAATTATGTTCTTTCGAAATCTAACTTTTGCAGGTGGTGAGGATGTAAATGTTAGCGTTTTCAAAATCAAAATATAAATTGGTAGCCGAAAATGTATAGATTTCTACTGAGCATGGAGTAGCGTAAAAAAATTAGTGAGTGCAAGGTATTCTGGCAACTGCTTGTGGTGAACAAATAAGATCTAACAGTGATTGGGTAGAATGGCCGTCATGTGCTTTTTTTAGAACTTTTTATGTGTCAAATGTTTTTTGTGTTAGTATGAATATCAACCTTCATTTGACATGCGCTTGATTTCATGTTAGATGATATCAACCTTCGAGGTTGTCAGATTGTTTTCTTGCTCATGGTCCCCAGGGGTGATCGATATTGTCGCATATAGCAGTACGTGGTAATTAATATTTAATAGTGTCAAATAGTTCCTAAATTTTTAAGTCGTTTTTACTTGCGGTCATATATAATTTTGAATATACTCAATCTAAATATCAAAATGACATATATGTCTAAAATACAAGTTTTTGAATGCATGTTGTACAATATAGTTAAAATATGTTTTGAATAAATATGTTATTATGATATTTAAGTTGGGTAACTATGAAATTGCTTGAACTTTAGTGCTTATTTTAAAATAGACCTTAAAGTTTATTTAGTTGTAAAATAATAAGAATTGTCTGATAGAAACTTGAAAACTTAAAGATATTTTTTCTTAAAGGTGTTGTTATACATTAATTTTACACCCTTGCCTTACGATGTGATGTAAATAATATTATATTTTAATTTTCGTGTGCTATTATAATTTTATCCGCTAATCAAATCAAGTCCCAAATTCTAACTACTTTTGGTCAGCAAAAAATAGCTAAACGTTGCTTGAGGTTGGTCTTTGATGAATGGTCAGCCGACACAGACGGGTGCACGAAGTTGGTGTTTCTATGTCGATCTAAACTTTTTTTTAAAAATCGCTATAAGATAAACTATTTTTTTGATTTTTTCAGAATATGTTTTTCCGCTATAAGAAACGAAAAATTAAGATTAATCAGTAAATGTGAAGGGTCAAAATATAATTTTAGGAGAAATATAGATAACCTCCTTAAACATAGATTTTATATTTTTAACACTTTTAATTTTATTTTGATAACCTATTCAATTTAATAAACTCTTTAGTTCGTGATGATATGTTGAACACAAAATAAACTCAATCATCATCTTGCAACACAATTTTGTTATCATAAAAAGCTATCCAAAATTTGTAAGGTATGAATAAATTTATCCAAAATAGACTTGATAACATTTTCCAAGGTTTTTCTAAAAAAAAAAGCCTCTTTTGCAATTTATAAACTTTAACCAGTAAAAATCCATTACTGGTCAAGTGGTCATCAACAATATCTCCAATCACGTGTGAGTCACGTGACTCCCAAATTATGATGTGATTTGAGATCCTTGCAAAGTGAAAAAAAATGAAAAGGCTAGAAAGCCTATCATTGATTGTCATGTGTCCTCCATTCAATCCCTCCCTTTTTTCTTATTAAATTTGGTTAGGGGGCATTTTGGTCTTTTTAACATGTTTTTTTTATTTCACCCCAAAACTTCAAACGTAAATAACTTTCAAACGACAAACTTTTATAAAAAACCGATTTCACCATAATTTTTTAAATTTGATTCTCTTTAATTTGGTATACATTTTGATATATAAATCGTAACTTTTTTTTTCAACTTTTTAAGTGGGTGTTGATTTTCTTGAAATTTTTGGTATTTTCGGCTCTAATTTTGATTAGTTTAAAAGCCGAATTTTACAAAACTTAAAACATGAAAATTGTAGGCTTTTGACCATTCTTTACTCAGAAATTTGAATCACTCAAATCCGATATGATATGAGTGAGATATTGCACGTTAATGATGGCGTCTTAGTCATATTTAGTGCATACAAAGTGTTTGATAAAATGCCTAAAAGATATTTTCTTATAAAAGTACATTCAAATGCACTAATTGGTATACCAAAATACATTTTTTGTTATTTTTGGTTTATTTTTAACTGATGAACAACCAAATGATAAACTGATGAACATTGTGACCATAACTGATGAACATTATGATTTTTCGACAATTGATGAACATTATGACTTTTTTTGAATACCGATAAACTGATGAACAAAATTTAAAAGAATTGATGAATATATTTTTTTATTGGTGAACAATAGTAACTGATGAACAAGACTAATCGATGAATTGATGAACAACTAACAGATGAACATTGCGATTTCTTTTAGACAACTGATGAACAATATCAAAAAGAACTGATGAACGTTATTTTTTCGAAAACTGTTGAACAATATAAAAAACAACTGATGAACGTTATAAAAAATAACTGATGAACAATATCAAAAATAACTGATGAACTAATGAACATTAATATTTATTTTATTTTTTTTGAATACTGATAAAAAAAAAAGACTAACAGATGAACAAGACTGATTGTACCTAACCGAGGAACTATGTAATTTTTTTATTCGGAAAACTGATGAACAATTTGTCTAAAAAAACAGATGAACAAATGATGTAATTGATGAACATTATAATATAACATCAAAGAAAATTGATGAACATTATAATGTAACATTAAAGAAAACTAATTGATGAACATTGTGACTCAAATAGATTAACATTACGATTTCTTTTAAACAACTGATGAACAAATTTTTATTGATTAACAATACTTTTATTGATGAACAATAAAACTGATGAACAACTCGTTTTATTGATGAAATAAAACTGATGAACAACTCATTTTATTGATGAAATAAAACTGATGAACAAAGTTAAATAGAACTTATGAACAATAAAACTGATGAACAACTCGTTTTATTGATGAAATAAAACTGATGAACAACTCATTTTATTGATGAAATAAAACTGATGAACAACTCGTTTTATTGATGAAATAAAATTGATGAACAATAAAACTGATGAACAACTCATTTTATTGATGATATAAAACTGATGAACAAAGTTGAATAAAACTGATGAACAACTCGTTTTATTGATGAAATAACTGATGAACGTTATCAAAAATAGCTGATGAACAATATCAAAAATAACTGATGAACGTTATTTTTTCGAAAACTGCTGAACATTATAAAAAATAACTGATGAACGTTATCAAAAATAACTGATGAACGTTATCAAAAATAACTGATGAACAATATAAAAAATAACTGATGAACGTTAAAATTAATGAACAACTGCAATAATTTAAATCGAGTACAAATGATTCACTCAGTTTCTAACAAAACAATCATCAATCTTAACCTACAACCTACATCCAATTCGTATTAACAATCAAAGTAATATAACTCGCTTCCAAACATTGACCAACTCTACACATCAACATGTCCATCTTCTGTTAAAACTAACACTAAATGTGTACTAAAACAGATTCACTCATGCCTTAAACATAACCAACAACTTATCCTTCAAACTCAAATCAACACTCTAATACAACAATAAAAACATAAACAATTCATCCAAATACAACTCATCCTTAATAGAAAGTATCAGCTTGACTACACTTGCACATTGTACACTTAAACAAACCATTTCATCCTTTACAATTGCAAGTCTCATGTACCAAAGTAGATACTTAAACAACCTAATAACATCCAATAGAATCACTTAATTATTAAAACGGTATGTCAGAGTGATATGCAGTACATGTACATGTGGACCATGAAGCATCAAACGTCGGTAGCGGGTGAAGGTGAAATGAAGGATTAGATGGTGGGGCCTAATGGCCAAAGACTTGTCTCCTTATAAGCTAGGCAATTAATTATCGGGCAATGAGCGGTGGTGGCTGACGGTAGATAGCGAAATCCGGCAATGGCCATCGGTTGCAATGGGATGTCGTCAGATTCGATGGCGGTTGTGGTAGCGGTTTAGATCGTGGTTCATCCGGAGATGGTGTTGGTTCCAGCGACGGTGATGGTTGTTGTAATGGCAGATCTCGATGATATGGTGGTGCTAGTGGCTATTGTGATTTTGACAGTGAAGATAGGATGAGAATAAAGAGAGGAAAGAAGATGGGAGATAAAGAAACGGAATGACTATTATGCCCCTATGTGTATTTGTACCTTTTTAATTTGATCAAAATCTTGAACATGATCCAACGGTCTACATCACTTTTTAGACTTTGCAAAACAATTCCACTTTCTAAAGGATCCGGTACCATTATGATGTTCCTGTCCAATCAACTTGATTCAAAATGCAAACACTACTTAATTTCAGTTTTCAGCGGTTTTGAAATCAAAACCAGTCATATTCGACTGGAAATGAACCGGTGGTTGACCGAGCCGTTATAACTAAACGGCGGTTTTGTGACTCGGTAGAGTTATAACTAAACGGTATCAAAGTCGCCGGAAAAGTAGCAGATCGACAGATCTAATGTCTTTGTTATCAACTTATTCTGACGTGAGGATTAGATATGTAATAGGATACGTCAGATTTGTGTGGTGGTGGTGGAAGGTGTTAGCGATTACGGTGGTGGATTTTGTTTCCAACAGTTTCCCGCAGTTTCATTTGTTGTGGTTATGGCAGCGGCGGCGGTGGTAATGGAGGCAGTGGAGGTTGTTGGTGATGATGGTTTTTGGCAGATGACGGTGATTGGCGGCGGAAACGACGGTTGTGTGGCGGAAGAGAGTGGATTGGGAAGAGATGAGAGATGTTAGAGAGTTCGTGTGTGTTTTGAAGGTGTATACTATGTGTTTTAGGGGTTTATATATCTTGTTGGAAATATCAAATAGGGAGATCAAAAGAGGGAGTTAAATTATTTTGTACACGTGTCAATATCTCATTGGTGTTACTTATATTATTTTTGGATAACACCACATTATACATGCTTTATATAGTAGCATAAATGGGGATATTTTGCTACAATCTTTCATAAAAATACACTAGCAATGATTAAGGGACTCATATAAAATAATCATGACCCACAAACAATAATAATCAGGGACGCACATTTTTGATACAAAATAATAGTCAATTAGCTACAATTAATTGTAACTAATATATTCCCAGTATAAATATAGATATACTCTGTATTATTGGTAATATTGTTTCTAAAGTGCCCAATATGCATATTACATACTAGTTGCTTAACCCGCCCGATGGGCGGGCTACTTTCATAAGATTCAATGTTCATTTGTGTTTTATGTAAAAACCTTATATTATTATGTATTGTGGAAATTGCAGGAAATCCCAAAAACCCAAGGTAAGGAAGCTATCCATTAATCATTAGTAAAAAAGTTTTGTGACAGAGAGAGTTGTGAACAAAAGTAAAAAAAGAAGTGAATAACTTAAATATTATAATTTGCTTGCACAATATCTGAAGAACAAAAAATGAAAAAAAAAATGACAATTTCAAATCTTACGAAGAACTTCTTTGTAAACTACGTTTGTTGTTTTATTGGTGTATGAACCGTCTGCGTCACAACAAAGTACCTTCAATCCTTTTCTGCTTTTAACTCTTGATACCGCTACATCGAGTTGTCCGTGTGAAAAGACAGGACGCTGTAAAAATAAACCAACCTTGGATAGCGTTTGTCCTTGGCTTTTATTAATTGTCCTCTGAAAATGAGATTGAACTTCGGCTATTGTGGTCATCTCGCCCATATATAAATATAAAAGATTGTACCCCGCTTAATCCTTTTGGATTAGAAGAGTTTGAACAAAGTTGTATTATTTTCGTCTAAGTAGTCAATTTGTAGATACGGGAATGTTGATTTATATTACTTACCAATGGTCAATTAAGCTTGTGTTTCATTTTAAGCTAGTCAAACCATTTTACCCTTAAAAGAGTTGTTGCTATTCCTTTTTGTAAGCATTGTATCAAAGAAGTCAGTTATAAGATACCGCTAAGTGCCAAAACTCAGAGTTGACTTAATTAATGAATATAAATGAGCGTGTTACCTTTTTCAAAATAATGTGAACATAACCAATAGCTACTGTTCCAGTTTTTTTTAATCTGCCAAGTAGCAATCTATCGCTTCATAACAAAAGAAAACACTTGACTATTGTGTTCTAAAAATGGAAGAAACCATATGTCTCTAAGCTTGCACCTAATGTACATACTTGCCCACATGAGATGCAAAAGAATATAAATACATATTTGGGCAAAATCCAATTGTTTGCTATAAGTTTCAAGTAAATAACAAAACCACAGCAAGAATCAAAATTTTGCACAGATAGCCTATAACATGTGTACACAGACATACAAAGTGGACATGTGTATACCTTGCTTTCACTTTCAGTGGGCAAAATCATGAGTGTTCCAACAACTGGCCATGACATTGTTTGACCAAGGATTTCGTAATCAATAAGAAGTCTGGCAACATGAGCAGTAGTTTGAATGTGACTCAAGTTAGTTGAAAGATCTTAAAGGAAACAATTTGAGTCCTCTAAACGTTTTGCCATATAGTTTACATTCAAAATAGCTATCTTTAATGCATTATTATTCCTTGAGATCCCATCATGGTCATGTATGTGTATGATATAAGCAAAATAAGTGCTGAAACTATGGTGCTGCAGAAATGGTATCAAGTGGCTGACTATGCTCAAGGGGTATTATGGGAGTTTCAAGAACATGATTTAAGGGCAATCATCATGCTAACAAAATAAGTACTGAAACTCTGGTGCTGCAGAAATGGTATCAAGTGGCTGACTATGCTCAAGGGGTACTATGGGAGTTTCAAAAACAGGATTTAAGGGCAATCATCATGCTAACAAATTTTTTGGTTATCTGACATTCTAACCAAGTAACTGGACAAAAAGATGAATCCATAATATTTTACAATGTTGACTTTTTCACTGGTTATCTTAGGTACATTCCCTATATCCAAAATTTTAAAACTTAGATGACTTTTTTATATCTTAAATAAAATAAAATTAACTAATATTTATGCTTTTCAAATGATAAAGTCTAACAACATTTATTCGTATTAGGGATAACTGAAAACCTGCATAAAATTTAGAAGTGTTACACATTATAGTCTAGACGCACACTATCTGATGTGACTCATACCTGAGGTTTGGGCGGTTAAGACTTTGGCGAAAAATTACACAGTCAATCAGACCAAGAACCTGCACAACATCTTCCTTAAGACTGGTTGGAATAGTGGCAGTTAAAGCCAATATTGTGCAAACCTGTGTATCCCTGATTTGTAGCAAAAAAACGCCCAATTGGTTTATTTGAGTTGTGTGAATATTCGGTTGATTTGATTTGTGTGAAGATTTGATTTGCAAAGGTATCAAATCAACTGCCTTAATTGTGTTTGTGTATATTTTGTTTAGTAGTATTGTTTTTTCAAAGTTTATCACAACCGGTATACATGGCGTAGTGGTAGAATGTTTAGTAGCATTCTTAGCAACCCAGGTTCGAACCTTGGCAAGCACTTTTTTTTTATGTAAGTGTCTATCGAATGCCATGTCATCGTTGAGTCATCATTGACGTAGCAATAATGATGTGTCATGGTCTCCTCTATTATATAGTGTGGAGATTAGTTTCTTGGTAAAAAAATTCATTTACAAGTAATTCTTAATTTTGTTTACACTATGTCTACAACTTAACAATCACTTTATTCATACAAATATGACTGTAACTTAACTTTCAAAAATTAATACTGACTTTCTATTTTTAACATTTGACTTTCAATAAAGTTGAAAGATAACACATTACGCTTCGAATACTATAAAAACAACAGTTAGAGAGTTGCGAATATACAGAATCATATTCCAAAATGCTTTTTCTTATAAAGCTACTTGCTACAATTCTAGCCTTCATTTCTCATGGACATGAAGCCATAGCACAAGCAACTAACACTTACACTTCGTTAGCTGTTCCAATAACCAAACACACCGATACAGCTAACCCTCTCTATAGCATTCAGATCACGAATAAAAATATCAATTGGGATGACCCGAGGTCCAAAGTCTCAAACTACCTTATAGACATCGACGCTCCTGTCATTTTGCATGACTGCATCCCTGATTGGCAAACATATCCCGTTTCAACTATTGATGAAAATGGATCACGCATGAATGTGCAACCTTACTCGTACAAAAGTTCATCCTGCCATTCATATTCACAATATTTACCTAATTGGGAGTATTGGTCATGTCCGGTCAATGTTGTTAATCCTGTTACGAGATCCTGTGACGATACTGCATTGAACTACGATTATTTCGTAATGAAAACAAGTGATGGTACAAATGTTTTAAGTGGCGTATATAGCGCTCCAGCTCTAGGAGGTTGTGCTTCTTCTTCATCATTTCAATCATTCCCTAAAGATGTTACGGGTGTCATGGCGTTTTCTTCATCACCTTATGCATTACCCGCGACTCTAGGTTTATATGGACCGCCGATTGACACAAAGTTCAAGAAAATAACAGCTCTATGTTTGCCAAGCAACTCCTCAACTCCCGGAGTTCTATTTTCCGGAACGGGTCCTTATTATCTTCCTCCGAATTTGGACGTCGATATAAGAAGTTTACTTTCGTATACCCCGTATTAAAGCATCCAAATTCATTTGGATACTTTATTAGCGTCAATGCAATTGTAATAAAAAGGAAATCCATTGACATTCCAGCGAATTCCACTACAAAGCTTAGTACAACCGAGCCTTACACCATTCTTATAACCGAAATTTATACTAGCTTGGTTAGTATATTTACAATGGTTACAAAACAAATCCCGAAAGCAAGACCAATCGCGCCGTTTGGCCTTTGTTTTAGTACAATACAAAATGGTAAGAAAGCTGGTTTATATGTACCTGATATTGTTCTAAGTTTTCAGGGTGGGACGACCTGGACTATATCAACTGCTAACTCGATTAAGCAAATGACTAATGATGTTGCGTGTCTAGCATTTGTTGATGGTGGTGCAACAAGGGAACCAGCAATCACAATCGGAACCTTTCAGTTTGAGGATAACTTTGTGGTGTTTGATTTAGAGAATTCAAATTTTGGGTTTAGTTCTTCCTTGTTAAGTCAGAGAACTTCTTGTGCTAACTTCAACTTTACCCAATTAATGTAATATAGAGTTAGGATCAAATAATAAGAAAAATTAAAATAAGAAGGATAAGAAGAAACCACAACCACATATTTCAGATGCACCTATTAAAATAGATGCATTTCCCCCTGAAAATCTCTCCCTTATTTAAAATGTGTGGCTAGAAATTCTTCTTATTCTTCTTATTTTAGTTTTTCTTCTTACCGGATCTCTTTCATGTAATATATATCATAATGCTATCCAAACGAGGATGCATCCAAAATAAAGAATTCGTTCAATGTTGTCCATATTAGAGGTAGGCCCAAGTCCACAGATCGGGCTTGGGCCGATTACCTCTAATAGTCCATGCAATTGAAATTGGTCAATCTGATTTCAATTCATGTTAAATTGTTAAACCAAATATAATTAATAAAACGTGAACCAAATATTTTAGTATATCCCTTTCGCGTTTTTATTAATGGTCAGTAACATTGTTTGCTTGTAAACTTGATTGATACCTACTAAGGTTTTAATGTATTACATAATATTTTCTTGAAAATTATTTCACATGTTGAACTCCTGCTTAATAGCATGTATGCATAATATCACCTTGTAAACTCTTCGTTTTTTGTTGATATTCATCTCTTCATGCTTAATGCTTCCCTACTGAAGTATGTCCATTTTGTATAGTATAATTGTTAATATTGATTTTAAACATCTTATCCCCAAGTATAGCAAAATGAAGTTATATATTTTACATACAAATGTCAGTGTGTTACAAAGTTACAATTGCCCATGATCATTAATAGAAAAGTGTGTGGGTTTAGAGGTTGGCGGATACCATTGTTTTCTACAACTAGAGTAGCGGGCTATGGAAGCATATGCAAATATTAACACGTCTCAAAGACAAATCTTTTCTTTTTACTCAAGCACATTGGAACATATCTCAAACTTTCTTACTTAAGCACATTAAAACATATCTTGTCACTACCATAGAGTACATTTAGCTGTGAAAATTTACCTAACTTTTATTCTACGCACACCTAGCTATCTACAATTTAGTCACAATGACCTTATCCATTGAATGATTAGAGCTATATGCACTCACATATATGGCCCGATATTTTTATGGATTGCTGTTAATAAAACATGTTTTAAATGCCATCCGCGGGTCTATAGTCTAGTTATTCATTATATGTTTAGTCGATATCATTCTAAATGACTTCATGAAAATATTATTGCATAAGTTAAAAAATTGTGCCACGTTCATTATTGCAAAATGAGGCTCAAACTCGTGAAACTGAAAGAGTCGATTCGTAAGTTTGATGCATGCAATCTATATAGTGCTATGCTAGCTAGTACACGCTCTTTTATTCCGATATCAACTTCTAAAACACGTAAGCAAATGAACCAAATGTTGACTTTGACATAGTCAATTAGCTTCAAAAGAAAGACACTACGCAACATATGTATATAAATCTACTTCATGCCTACACTTAAGAATATACAAACTAAAAATCCAAAAATGCATTTGCTTATACAACTACTTGTTATCATTCGAGCCTTCATCTCCCATAACCATGAATCCATAGCACAGTCACCTTATAGTTACACTTTCGCAGTTGTTCCAATAACGAAACATATCGATGCTATAAAGCCTCTTTATAGTGTTCAGATCATGGCTACAGATCTTGCATATGAGGAATATTCGTTCTCAAACTTACTTATAGATATCGACGCTCCATTCACATGGCATGACTGCAGCCCTGAATAGAAAACTTATCCCATCCCATGCGACGAGTTTAAATGCAAAGACATACAAACATCTTACTCCTACAAAAATCCTTCTTGTTTTCCAACAACCGAAAATCTAGTTTTACCTAGTTGGGGATATGGCTCGTGTCATGTCAGTGTGGTTAACCCTGTTACTAGATCATGTGATGATACGGTACTCAACTATGATTTTATCACGCTAAACACTAGTAATAGTAGAAATTATTTAACTGGTGTACATGGTGCTACACCTATCGGAGCTTGTGCTTCTTCCAAAGCATTTCAATCATTCCCCAATAATGTTACGGGTGTTTTGGCACTTTCTTCCTCACCTTATGCCTTACCCGTGTCTGTTTATGATCCACTTAAAAAAGTTATAGCTCTATGTTTGCCTAGCGACTCGTCTGCTCCTGGGGTTTTATTTTCAGGAATTGGTCCTTATTACCTTCTTCCTAACTCGGATGTCGATATAAGAAGTCTAATTTTGTATACTCCATTACTAAAGCATTCAGATTCGTTTGGATACTTTATCAGTGCAAATGCGATTGTAATTAAAAAGCTACCTATTGAAATTCCCGTGAATGCCACTACTAAACTTAGTACAATTGAGCCTTACACCACTCTTAGAACCGACATTTATACTCGAGTGGTTAAGAGCTTTGCAATGGTTACCAAACAAATCCCGAAAGCGAAGCCAATCGCACCGTTTGGCCTTTGTTTTAGTACATTAACAAATGGTACTAAGGTTAGTTTAAAAGTACCAGATATTGATTTAAGTCTTGAGGGTGGGAACAAGTGGACAATATCCACACCTAACTCAATCAAACAAATGACTAAGGATGTGGCATGTCTAGCGTTTGTTGATGGTGGTGCAACAAGTGAACCAGCTATCAGGATTGGAACGTTTCAGTTTGAGGATAACTTTGTGGTGTTTGATTTAGAGAACTCGAAATTTGGGTTTAGTTCTTCCTTGTTGAGTAAGAAGACTTCTTGTGCAAACTTTAGCTTTACACTAGCGTAATTAATTGCTACAGAAGTTGTACGCTCGAAAAAGCATCGTCAACTATGAATAAATGTATTCACTAATACGAAAATTGGTCGATTAGTGTTGGACATGTAGTCCAAGTAGTTGATCACAGTATTTCGATATTTCACTAATTTTCTTTATTTAGTAATTTGGCAGTATAAATAGTTGCAAAATACGGAGTAAAATTTGGATGGTCCTTTTATCCATTTTGCAAAAACAAATGAACTCAAATATTATTTTGATTGTCGAAACTAGAAACTCAAAAGATTGTTCTCATTTTAAAGACCAGTGATTCAACATAAAACATATATCATATTTACCACATTCAAAGGCAGCATCCGATCGTACCGAGGGTTTTGCTGAGAATTCCTAGCTATCTATGCATGGCTCAAATTTGTACAATAACAATAAATTCCATAGTTCCTTGTGAACCACGCAAATTCTTTGTGTCAATTGGCTTTACCCAAAAGTTATTATATTGCAATATTAAATGAAAATGGAGATGGATGTGGGAGCATGGTAGCATGTCAAGAGACATGATACTCAAGTTCAAACATTTATTAAACATGAAACAGATATGGAAATCTAATTAAGGTCACAGATCGAATAACATTAGGAAACAAGTTAGTGTTAGAGCATATTCAACGATATTACTTTATATTGATTGCGTTAGTTAATTAAACATTACTATATTAAATTAAGTATTTGTACTTTGAGTTATTTCTACATCTACATATATTAGTAATTGAAAATTACATGCATGTTGGCCAAGTTGAATCGAAGACCAACATTAAGCACGTTGAAGGAACGAGGTCTTTATTATGATATACTCCGTATTATTGGTCTTATTGTTTCTAAAGTGCCCAATATACATATTAGTTTCTTGGTCAAAAATTTCATTTACAAGTAATTCTTAATTTTGTTTACATTATGTCTACAACTTAACAATCACTTTATTCATACAAATATGACGTACTGTAACTTAACTTTCAAAAATTAATACTGACTTTCTATTTTTGACATTTGACTTTCAAAAAAGTTTGAAAGATAACACATTACGCGCGCTTCGAATACTATAAAAACAACAGTTAGAGAGTTGCGAATATACAAATCATATTCCAAAATGCTTTTTCTTATAAAGCTACTTGCTACAATTCTAGCCTTCATTTCTCATGGACATGAAGCCATAGCACAAGCAGCTAACACTTACACTTCGTTAGCTGTTCCAATAACCAAACACACCGATACAGCTAACCCTCTCTATAGCATTCAGATCACGAATAAAAATATCAATTGGGATGACCCGAGGTCCAAAGTCTCAAACTACCTTATAGACATCGACGCTCCTGTCATTTGGCATGACTGCATCCCTGATTGGCAAACATATCCCGTTGTACTATTGATGAAAATGGATCATGCATGGATGTGCAACCTTACTCGTACAAAAGTTCATCCTGCCATTCATATTCACAATATTTACCTAATTGGGAGTATTGGTCATGTCCGGTCAATGTTGTTAATCCTGTTAAGAGATCCTGTGACGATACTGCATTGAACTACGATTATTTCGTAATGAAAACAAGTGATGGTACAAATGTTTTAAGTGGCGTATATAGCGCTCCAGCTCTAGGAGGTTGTGCTTCTTCTTCATCATTTCAATCATTCCCTAAAGATGTTACGGGTGTCATGGCGTTTTCTTCATCACCTTATGCATTACCCGCGACTCTAGGTTTATATGGACCGCCGATTGGCACAAAGTTCAAGAACATAACAGCTCTATGTTTGCCAAGCAACTCCTCAACTCCCGGAGTTCTATTTTCCGGAACGGGTTCTTATTATCTTCCTCCAAATTTGGACGTCGATATAAGAAGTTTACTTTCGTATACCCCGTTATTAAAGCATCCAGATTCATTTGGATACTTTATTAGCGTCAATGCAATTGTAATAAAAAGGAAACCCATTGACATTCCCGCGAATTCCACTACAAAGCTTAGTACAACCGAGCCTTACACCATTCTTAGAACCGAAATTTATACTAGCTTGGTTAGTATATTTACAATGGTTACAAAACAAATCCCGAAAGCAAGACCAATCGCGCCGTTTGGCCTTTGTTTTAGTACAATACAAAATGGTAAGAAAGCTGGTTTATATGTACCTGATATTGTTCTAAGTCTTCAGGGTGGGACGACCTGGACTATATCAACTGCTAACTCGATTAAGCAAATGACTAATGATGTTGCGTGTCTAGCATTTGTTGATGGTGGTGCAACATGGGAACCAGCAATCACAATCGGAACCTTTCAGTTTGAGGATAACTTTGTGGTGTTTGATTTAGAGAATTCAACTTTTGGGTTTAGTTCTTCCTTGTTAAGTCAGAGAACTTCTTGTGCTAACTACAACTTTACCCAACTAATGTAATATATATCATAATGCTATCCAAAATAAAGAATTCGTTCAATGTTGTCCATGCAATTGAAATTAGTCAATCTGATTTCAATTCATGTTAAATTGTTAAAGCCGAATATAATTTAATAAAACGTGAACCAAATATTTCAGTATATCCCTTTCTCATTTTTTTTTTTTTTTTTTTAAAGTTCAAAGACCCGGTAAATATATTACTCTAAAAAACGTTTAAGTATAAAGGATATGGGTGAATCCCATATCACAGGCCGTTACATAGGCGAAAAGCTTATATAACAAGATATTTCATATTCTCTATATAAGAAAATAAACCGTTACTCAAAAGATAACATTAGACTTCTATGGAAACAAAATTACTTCCTACCAAGGCCTTGGAGCTTGATACCATACGTGTCATAATAAGCATCCAAATTCCCTGAAAGATCGTAGACCTGATCCGCATAGTCATCATAATCATCTTCACGATCATGACCACCACCAAATAGGTTCATTGACTCATCAAAAGTGTTCATAATCTCCTGTTCATCATTATCGGAGTCAACAATCTCTCCCACCTTAGAGAATGGGTTAACCCTCTTAGTAGAAGAAGTAGACGGAAAATCCTTTTTATTACCTGATTAATCAACCTTTTTAATAGGATTACCATCATCATCAACAAGAGTAGCTTTTCCGCTTTTCAAACTTCCCAATTTTCTCAACAATAGGGGTAGGACCAACCTCGTTAGCTTCTATTGAATCACTCACAAGTGGTTCTTGTGATACATTACCGGTCTTAAGAGACCCAACCTCCTTTGCTTCCATTGCACTACAAAAATCCACTACATCAGTAGAAGTGCCACATTCATCAGTATCGATCATATTAAGTGCAGCAAAAGGATTAGATGTAGCAATCTTCGTCCCACTCGTACTAGCCAATTTAGTGGCTTTCTTTTTAGTATTATCCACCTTCTTGGGTTCAGGAGGAGGCGCTTTAGGTTGATACCTAAACTTAGGACCCACACCAGGTTTAGTAAAACCTCCCTTACCTAGAACATTTTGACCACCATTCCTACCCTTCTTATTGTTGTTGACAGTTTGAAAACCATCACTAACACTCTGTGTAGGCAGAATAGGAGATGGGACAGATTTAGGACAATCACCCAAAGTAGGACCAAAAAGCTTACACATCTCACACCGAGGCAGTTTCCATTCATAGTAGAACCCGACCCATCAAGTAAGGGTATTTCAACAGTGAGACTCTCCCTAAGCACCTCATCCGCTTTAACTTCAATCAAACACCTAGCAAAACTACTGCGGCCCCAAGATTTCAAGCACATTTGACTAGTGTAAGAGTCTAACATTTTCGAAGTACCAATCAATGTGGCAAGAAGACTGAGACCATCATCAGAGAACATAGCAAGGGGAACATCATGGAATTTAACCCACACATGAATGTTAGTCAAATCCTCTTTAAGCAGATTAGTATTCAACATCTAAGTTTTAAGAATAATTGGCACATTCCTAATCATCCACGGTCCGTTTTCCATAACATCATCAACACCTTTACGAGTGGAGAACTTAAAGAAAAAGAATCCCTTCACATTCATCATAACCTTTTGAATAACATACTTGGCCCACGTATTATGAACATAATAATCAACAACCGGAAAAGCAATACGTTTACCAAAAAAATAACCATATAGAGTATTCTCAAATCTGCAATTTACCTCTTCTACCACTTTCATAGGGACAGAAAGATCTACTTCATTCGTTTTCTTGCTACACTCCAGCCTACGAAAACTAGACTTATGTGTCTTGGGATCATTATACATATGACCCGCATATGAAACCGGCTTCACATTAGACACACTCGTATTATTAGGTTGATTCAAAACACTAGGAGTCTTGTTAAGAGAAGCAACTTGAGGTGGTATAGGCTGTTCCAAACTACTAAAAGTGTTTTTACCAGAATTATCCACACCGCTTGATACATGAGACACTATTGGAGCAGTAGGTAAACAAGAAGTAACATTTGGATCAATAGCATCTACATTAGTAACATGAGCATTCATCTCCGCATTCATTAGCTTAACTTCATTCATTGCTGCCTCAAAATTAGTACAGGCATCCACAACGACCTGCTCAATACCAATATGTGGACTGCCATCCATAGTGAAAAGAGTAGGCTTACTCCCAAAAACAGTAGGGTTACTAGCAGCAAAAGTCGTACCAGTAACCACAGTAGCATTAAAATTTCCAGTAGGCATACTCTCAGGGATAGGTGTATTCGAACGTACACCATCTTCTTCATCAGGGTCCAGTACCCAAACCAACAGTAGCAGTAGCACCTGTCACGTCCACAATAGCAGATGTAGTGGAATCAATCTCAATCGCATCATCAAGCAAAACCCTAATAGGCACAGGCTTGGTAATATAAGCGTTCCCTGCATCTTGTCCCTTCAACCGAGTCATACGTGTCTTAAGTTCATCAACATCAATGTTACCACTCGCAGTAGTAGCCTTATATCCCGATCTTGTCATTAAAACAGTCAACTAAAGCTAACAAACCAGAAACAACACAAAGAATATTTAGGTCTTGACTTCGGAAACAAAAGCCAGCAAAACCCTAGCTATAAAGCTAGGGTTTATTAAACGATACCAACACAGCAATTAAACCATAATGATGATCGGGACAATAAGTACAATAATGAACCAAGTATAAACCCTAACTAACGATCGCAAGAAAGAACCCTAAACAGTCACAATCGAACCGACAACAAAGGCAAACTGATAACGAAAGTTATAAGGATGATTGAAGATCAAGAGGACTGAAAAACGATTTAGGGTTTTTGTTAGAGATCGCAGATCGCCAGAGGGTTTTGGGAGAGTTTTAGTTTCTTATTGGTTTTAAATGACATATTTTATAACTTTTCTCGTTTTTATTAAGAGTCAATAGCATGAAAATCATGTATTTTTGCAAATTATGTTTTTGTTATTTTCTAATTCTACATCTTCACTTTTGATATTGTCATTGTCACATACAATATTCCTTTTAAAAATATACCCTAAATACTTTATAAGTTAATCAATTGAGCACAAAAATTTATTAATTGAAAGGTTATTAACTAATGAATTGATCAATAGCAATTAAAATATACAGTACTAATTAATATTTTATTAATTTATAATGAAATACTTAATTTACAAACAACTTTTAATCTCCCAAATAAAAAGCCCACTTTGAAAGAAGGAAACATGAAAAATGTAACAATTTTTACAAACATGGTTCACAAAATAACTAATTTTAAAAAAAGCCGTTATATCCATAAAACTAGTAAGATTTACGAATAACTGATTTTTAAAACCTCACAAGATTTGATCTTTCAAAGTCAAATTTTGAAAATTTTTTAATAAAAATCGCAAGGTTTGAACAAAGTCAAAGCATGTGAGTTTTCTGAAAACTAGCAAGGTTGACTTAGCAAGGTCAACCTTGCAAATCTATTTTTTTTTAAAATTGCAACTCTTGCAAAGATTGTTTCTCCCGATTAGTTTACATAGAACTCTGTATGTACACTTTTGCATGCAAGTTTGCATCTGCCTCCTATTTGATACCAGACGACACAAAAAAGGCGAGTGAAGCCTCTACACTTAAAGGTACTGGTTGTCGAGCCTAAAGGCAAGCACTGATGTCAAATGGACGCAACTTAGATCCGTTAAACATAAGATTGACACCTGGAAGGATACCAATAGACTCCATTCATTTCAATATTTTAATGAGCCGTGTTTGCTTAACAAAACCAATGGGCTCCATTCATTCATGGCATAAAGGTGACTATCTATGCACAATAGATGTTTTGATTATAGCTTTTCCATTCCTCTATGGAGGAGTGTGGCCAAAAAGAAGTATAAGAGTATGAGGCATTATAAATCCTTTTATAGATATGTTTCTATATTATGTTAAATAATACAAAAGGTGGGCGATATCGGTCAAGAGGGAACTATGAAATATAGAGGATGGTAAACCACGTGCAAAAATATGGGATTATATCAATTAACACATGCCAAGATGTGGTAGTTGTTTGGTGTTTGGTCATGATGATAATCAAGGTTCTAAAAGTATGGTTTCTAAATCTGGTGCGAACTTAGGAGCTGATTTGTGGAGGCAAAATGGTCCAAGTCGTATGAAGAATGTTACTGCTCAAAATGATGGATTCTAAGTTATGCAAAACTGTAAACCTAAAGGTAAGAAACATGATTGGTCAATGGGATTTAAAAGAGTACTTTTGTGTATTGTCCTATATCTAACCCTAATGGGTATAGGACATCAAGGAAGCAAGGGAGTGAGGGAAAGAATGGGAACGCGACTTCGGAAAACGATACCACAAACATAACCTTAATTTTTAATAATAAGGGGCCTCTGAATTCGGATGATATAAATTTGGTTACTCTAAGAAATTAATTTGAAATGTTGAAGGAAAATGATAAGATATTTGATAATGTGGGAACTTCAATTGCTGGAAATGTTGGTAGCACTGGGGAGTTTAAAAAGCTTCTTATTGATGGGAAAGCTACTCTTGTTGATGATGATGGTAATCCTATTAAAAAGGTTGTTTATCCTGGTAATAAAAAGGATTTTCCGTCTACTTCTTCTACGAAGAGGGTTAACCCATTCTCTAATGTGGGAGAGATTCTTGACTCCGATAGTGATGAAGAGGAGATTGTGAACACTTTTGATGAGTCATTGTACCTATTTGGTGGTGGTCACGATCGTGAAGATGATTATGATGACTATGCGGATCAGGTCTATGATCTTCCAGGGAATTTGGATGCTTATTATGACATGCATGGTATCAAGCTCCAAGGCCTTGATAGGAAGTAATTTTGTTTTCATAGGAGTCTAATGTTATCTTTTGAGTAGTGGTTTATTTTCTTGTAAAGAGAATAGGAAGTATCTTGTTATGTAAGCTTTCCGCCTATGTAACGGGCTGAGATATGAGATTCACCCATATCCTTTGTACTTAAACGTTTTTTTGAGTAATATATTTACCGGGTCTTTGACCTTTATCCAAAAAAAAAAGGATGCAAAAAAGGTCTTGGAAGAGAGTGATAGTGATGTTGAGGATGTTCACAATGAGACTACTCAATTCATGGCAAGTGGAGGTGCAAATGATGCTAGTGTATTTGAGGATGAACGTTATGAGATCTATGATGGTTATGATATATTAGATTTGGTGTCTTTATTATTCAAGTGTAACTAGTGTTTTGTGGTTGTTTTCCTATGATAGAAGCACTAATATCTTGTTATGTATGCTTTATCGCCTATGTAACAAGCCAAGATGTAGGATTCACTCACATCCTATGTACTTAACTATTTTTTGGAGTATTATATTCACCGGTTTACACACATTACACAAAAAAAACTACGTTTCTATCAAAGCTTAGGAATCTGTAACATAACGATGCGATTTTTTTTAAAACTTCGCAAGCTTGACCTTGCTAAGTCAACCTTGCTAATTTCACGAGGTTTGACTTCGCAAGGTCAAATCTTGGGAGTTTTGTGCTTCCTTTTTTTTTCTTTTAAAAAAAATGGGTATTTGATAAAGTATGTTTGTAAAATTGGACATTTTTGTCATTTTCCTTTTAAAGAAACATTGCAATCTCACCTGATTATCATTGGAAAATTTGATGAAAGATGCTCTACTATACACCTTCCACGTTATGTAAGGCCACAAAAGTGATGTTTTGTATAACTATGCCTAAATAAAGATGTTTCCAAAATGCCCCTAATTTGTACCTTTTTTACTCCATCTCTCTTTTTGATCCGTCGCACTTTCTCCCTGTAGTCCAAAGTGCCTAAATTTACCGCATTTTAAAGCCTATGAGTTATAGTATATTAACACACACAAAATGCTCTATAATTTGAGTTTTTTTTTGTTTTTTCTTATATATATATATATATATATATATATATATATATATATATTATATATATATATATATATATATATATATATATATATATATATATATATATATATATATATATATATATATAATATATATATATAGGGGAGCGTTATTGTGGTAAACACCCTTAAAGTGAAAAACTATAGGAACACTTGTGGACCATTGGATCAAACTTGATAAATTAAGATTAAATTTAATTAATGAGTGGCTTAATTGTAATAAAATGAAAGTCTAGTGGCATTGTGTATCAATTATTATTTAATAAAGTCCGATGTTAGTGGAAATGTATACCCTCTTAAAAACTTATTTAACGTTGCATTGAATTATCTGAAATTTCTTCTTTGACTTTTGTATTCACGATTCTTTAGTTTTATGATTTGTACCAGTTTAGCGTTTTAATTTTTAAATTTGTACAAATTGCACTTTTGACTTTCAAAATTATATTTTTTGTGATAACACATTTGTAATAACACAATAATTTTTGTGACACTAACTTTTTGGCACATTAATTTTTTGTAGTGATACACTATCAAATTTTAATACATTTGTAGTGACATACTAATTCTTGTGACACTTTTCTAGCGACAAAAGCCTTTTGAAGCACTTAGTTTCATAATATATTTCTAGTGACACAATAAGTTTTTTAAGAATTTTTTTTATATATTTCTAGGGACACACTATGTTTATCACACCTTTTTTTTTTTTTTTTTTTTAATTTTATCTTTGTAGTGACACACTAATTTTTGTGACACGTTTCTAGTGACAAATTAAGTTTTTTTGACACACTTACTTTCATGATATATTTCTTGTGACACAATAAGTGTTATGGCATATTTTTTTTGACACACTATGTTTCATGATACTCCGAATATTTATAGTTACACACTAGGTTTCATAATACTCCAGAGATTTGCAGTAACACACTAGGTTTCATGATATTCCGTATATTACTCGAAGATCCATGGAATATGTTATACACCAAATGAGTGATACATCAAATAAGTAATACACAAACTTTCGCTCGAAAATCACTAGTAACAAAGACTAATCAGTTAAAACATACATAATCTACCCAACTCTTGTTCATAACTAATAGATACTTACGAGTACCATATTGACCAAACAAAAACTAGACAAAACATGAATTTAGAGCAAAAAGAATATTCAAAATAACTGATACAAACTTTATTAAACAACTTATACAAACTTTACAATGCACCAATAATATTCAGCCTTCAACATTAAAAAAAATAAAAAATAAAAAATAAAAATGCACAACCTAAATCATTCGATGAATCGCCAACACATAAATTGATAGTAAAAACAAGATTGGTGATTTAAATACACAAAAAACAATACAAAAAATAACACATCAGTTCTTGTTAGTACTCTATTTTTTAGAAGAAAGAAATAACTTTGATTACATCACAAAAAATAATGGTTAAAACTACAAACTGAAACATGATGAACCATTCATACACATGAGAACCTGGGAGCGGTAGATACAAATCCAACATCGAGAACGCGGTGACCCGGCTACAAATTGACGAAAACCAGATAATTGTTGGAGGAGACAAAGTGATGGTTAACGATGAAAAGCTACAGTTCCGGTCGTTAGAGTTTCCGACCAATAATTAAAATCGCGACCGAATTTATAATGGCGGTCGGTTACGTAACGGCCGGAAACCACATAACGGGTTCCGATCTGGATGCCTTGTGATTTTCCAACAGCGATTGTACCAACATGCGGTTAATGGAGAAGCGAGAGTCGCCGGAGATTTTGTGAGAACGTATAAGAAGTCTTTGAGCCGACTGGTTTTGAGAAAATTGATGGTGGGAAAGAAACGTAGGGGAAGCAGTCAATTTAGAGTATATTTTGCTATATTTAATTTACTAGGCGAGTACCTGCGCCTCGCGGCAGCGGTTTCTAGCGGTAGACAATTAACAATATGTGATATTATGACAAGTGTTTCGTTTAACATTCAAAATAGAACGTGAAAAGATTAAAATGTAATTGCAAATGGTTGTAACATCTGATAATTTAACTCTAACAAAAATTCTTAACATGTATCAAAAGACATATAAAAATATTTAATGAGACCGAATAAGAAAACATTACATCAATTATGAAATACTAACTAACAATACACATTACTCGTTGCGTAAAACTTCTTGATACATGACATATGAGGTATAGATTCCTGCTTGACGCAACTATTTGACTGGTTTAACCAATACCTTTCTTGTTCTACGAGATATCCCTCTAGACAACGCCACATAAAACTGGCCGGGCGAGAAAACAAAATCAGGCAAATGACACCCACATTTGAAAATTGTTTGGCTCTGAGCTTTATTAATAGTCATCGCAAAGTTAAGGCGCACGGGGAATTGTGTTCTCTTTAGTTTGAAAGGGAACATGTGGTCTTCAGATGGAGCAAGAGGAATTCTTGGCAAGAGCACTCTAACTCCAGCATGCTATCCCACAGCAATCTCAGCATTGATGACATTAGGATCAAAACGTTTGCATATCAACCTCGTGCCATTACATAATCCATTTGCCGGATCGAGATTCCTTAAAAGAATAATCGGGCATTCAATTTTCAAATGCAAGTAATGAGGAGGCAATCCGCTCACGTTGAGCGAGTTTAAGAATTCCAAAGGATAGAAGTTATCGGTGTCGTCTTTTGCTACATCGAAACTATAGTAAACCTTCTCTTCGCCAGAAAATCTGTCAATCAACATATCATTAATGATGTCAACATGTTCATTTTTAGTGGATAAATTTGCTCTTGAAACTATATCAGTTGGTGAATGAGCTATGGTGGCGAAGGAAGGAAACACTTCTTCGATCAATGCATCCTTTGTGGTAGCATCTTCTGTGTATGGAATCGTCATGTCATCAGGTATGCATACATCATCTTCATCATCATTTTATATGACAATGACGTCATCCCAATTCTAGTTGATCAAATTAGGGTTGAATAAAAGATTAGCATGTGGAGCAGGGTTAGGATTGGGAACAAGCTAAAAAAAACAATAAAAGGAGAATTTAGAACACATAGTTATTGACTCGACACAATCAAACTGTATATAAGAAAAACCAGCCTCAAAATCATCATCAACATTCCTTTGATCTGTCATTTCCATGTTTCTTCACGACTTTAATACACGAGGTTTGCTTATACAATGGTTTGTTTATATAGCCAAGAAGACAACAAGATGAAAACATAATTACCATATATATACTTAATAATTTTAAACCTTCTCCATTATAAGTTTCCTTACAAGAATGTGAAACTTATATTCAAATATTTCACAAATTCTATTTCCCGCCCAGAACTAAGTTACACAAATCTAAAGTTTCCTGCCCAGAACTAAGTTACACAATTTATAGTTTTTACTTTTTATATAACCTGACTTACTTCGAATGCATTTATATGGTACATTGGTATTCATGTGGAAGAACAGAAGTAGACAAAAGTCCTCATCATAAAATATAGGGTACCAAGAAATGAAGGGCAAATTATTGAAAAACGTATCATACTTGCAATCATTTGTTTTTGTGGGCAGCGAACAAATTTTTTTGGTTTTGTGGGTACTTTTCTTTCAAATTCATCCTTTTTAGGGTATTTTGCGAAATTTTTGGACATTTTTGTCCCTCTTAGCTAATAGAATTTTTTTCCCAAAGGGCAAAAATGTAACATAGTACCCTAAAAAGGATGAATTTAAAAGAAAATTACCCACAAAAGCAAAAAAATTTGTTCGCTACCCACAAAAGCAAATGATGACAAGTATGATACTTTTTTCAATCATTTGCCGAGAAATAAACAAACAATAGTTGTGTAATTAGTTAGTTACATAAAAAGTATACTGTATATATGTTTGTCTTAAATGATGAAACCTACATGAAGTTTTTTCAAATAATTTGATGAATTTATTACAAGGCCACTTTTTGTTGGTTCCTTTGTATTAGTTTTTCAAATAACTCGCATATCAGAATAATAAGGAGTTTTTTTGTTGCTTTCTCGAGATTACTGATCAGTTACATACGCAAAGCAAACAAGCCTAGAGACTACAAAGCAAACATGCTATGCTTGGAATCCTGCTTTGAGAGGGCAAAGTGGTACGAATAACTTAGATACCCAAAAACATGATCTTTACATGATAGTGATGGGGTTCCAGAAAAATGAGAAGATGATCTCTTTTTAATATTTGACAGCCATGTAGTAATTGTGTTCCTTAATTAGATTAAGTCAATTAGGTCATGTATAAGCATAGCATTAAACGTATAGACTTTCCATATAAGTTCCATGGCATATAAGTTCCATATAAGTTCCACATTTCCAACTCGTTTCTTATGAGCTTATCCAAATCTCGAGCGTAAACCTTACAAAGACATGACTCGAGTCTTGACCATACTTCGTTTATTAAGTCTATTCCTTTGGGAACTGGCCAAATGTTGCGTTTGATAAATGATGACTCGGGAATGAACCGATCACATACCTCTTCGAGACTTTCGTTAGTTGAATCGAATAGAAGCCGTTGGTCGTATTTGGCCCGACTTGAAAATGTTTCTACTCCATCAAATAAAGATGGGTCGAGGATTTGTAAAGATGAAATCCATCTTTTTTCGAATTCGGACCAATTTAGGTCGGATGATAGGAGCACGGCTTCGACATACTCAAACGCTGACTCCTCGGTATCCCCTGAGTCCGTGATTCGTATTTTTTGGTCTTCAGTTTCATCGAATTGGATACAAAGTGGTTAAACCGGGGATTCGACTGAAACTTGATTGAAAAAATACATAAATTAAAGTTAGAACACGACCAGAAATATGAACCGCTATAAATACAACACTTGATGGTGTATAGATAATGTCGTATTACATTCATTCGTTTTTCTTATTCAAAAAATTAAGAGTGAAATTACCTTCGTGGCCATCCTAATTTACTATGTATGATCTCGTCTGATTTGGATTTAGTAGATTCGTGAACTAAAGTTTTCCTATTAAGTTCCATAAAACCAAACTGTCTAATTTCACAGTTACAATGGTTTATTTAGACAAGCACCCCAAATTCCAGTTTATTGATGTTACTAATTTTGTCTCTCGATGTTTCACTTATATATAAATAGTGCAAGATATTGTAGTTTAGAAGAGAGAAAAAAAAAAAAAAAAAAAAAAAAAAAAAAAAAAAAAAAAAAAAAAAACTTATCCTACATGTTGGCTAAGTTGCACGTAAATGGAGTCAATTCCTAATTTAGAGATTCTAGCATTAAACGTTGAGTAGAGATTTCACTTTTCACATTTCCACATCTTGACTTATTGACCATTTTTCTATTTTAGATAGTTAAGATAGGGTAGTAACAAATTACAGTAATACCCTTTTGATATCTCCAATAATTAAATTTTAATTTTAATTGTTAAAGTTTGCATTTATACTAAAACTGACACTTGTCATATTCTTGTTGGTTCCTATTATATTCTATTTTAAAGTGTATACCATTTGAACATGATTCTATATATATATATATATATATATATATATATATATATATATATATATATATATATATATATAGGGGTATATAGGGGACCTTTATTTTGAGAACCCTGTTAAGTGCGAGAACTTTGAGAACCCTCTAAACCAATGAGATTCTTTTAAACATTAAAAATTATTATTAATCCAAAAGGGTATTATAGTAAAATACAATTTTTTATATTATTTTTTATTTTTTTATTAAATCCCGATTTTAAGCATTCATTAATTTTCGGATTTATTTATTTATTTTTTTTTATTTTATTTTATTTTTTTTTAAATGGTTTCATAATCTTACAGGTGCATGCATGTTTTTTGTTTTTTTTAAATGAGATACATGTTTGTTTTAAAGCACGTGCATGCATGTTTTTTAAATGAGATGCATGTATGTTTTTTAGTGAAGTACATGTATGTTTTTTGCTAACATTATTAATTTTTTTTGAAGTTTGAAGCATAAATTAAAAAACATAAACCATTATAAAGGAAAAAACAAGATTCATATACATAAATGTTACATTTCATTTAATTACAAATACAAAAAACACATATGCAATAATCATATATCTTCAAAAAGTCGCAAATTATCTTCATGTATATTTGTATTAATCCACTCCATAGTCTTTAATGATATCATCATCTTCATCAATCTGAAACAAGCATGCACAAAAACAATTAAACCTCCAACAAATAAAAAACAAAAATTAATCATAACGATCATAACGCATATGCACAATCTTGTGTATATCAAACATATTTAATCATAAACAACTATCAAAACATGCATGTTCATGAGAACGTGTATGTTTTGAGAACAGACTTGTTGTCAAACATAAATATTTTGAAACATGCATGTTTTGAACCATAATTGTTATGAAGCATACATGTTTTATAATTGTATTGAAACTATTAGATATAAATGAAGATAGAATAAAGTCATACCAACAGTTAACTAACTATAAAACTATTAAACATAAAAAAAATCGAAAACATAAATTTTTAAAAGCAAAATATGTTTAATAACACAAGTTTTTTTTTTAGAACATACATGTTTTTAAAACATACATGTTTTTAGCATACATGTTTAGAAGCATACATATTTTTAAAACATACATGCTGTTAAAATAAACATGTTTTTAGCATACATGTTTAGAAGCATTCAAGTTTATACCAACTTTATACAACATATTATCTTCTTCCTCATTTGCTACAAATCATATTCAAACACATAGAACATATACACTATAAAGAACAAAACTAATGTGATACAAAATTATCCAAAAAATTATTAAAAGTTTGTAATTTTTTTTTCTTATAGGAAGATAAATAAAGGGTAAAATTGCAGTTGAGATGAAGAAATAATGAGAAGTAGTGTAGGTAGTACCTTGTTAATGATTTCAAGAAAAAAACCCTCTGATCTTCTTGCTCGAGATCAAGAACAATTACATGATTTCAAACTCCAAAATCTAACTTGAATATTATAATAATAGTTACCTATGGATAAAAGGAAAACATAAAAAATAAATCAATCATCATAAATAGAGATTAGATGGAAACAGATGGACATCAAAGATCGAGGATCTTTGTGGGCAAATGACCAAGATGCGTGCAACAAAAAAAATAATAGTTACCTTTGGATAAAAGGAATATTATAATAATAATTACTTATGGATAAAAGGAAAACAAAAAAAAAATTATTCGTGTACCTGTTGTATCAAAGATCATCTTCTTCATTTTGAAACTGATTTAACCTAACAAAAAAAAACGAGTTATGCGTAAAATATATGATAAATTAATATTATTCCTGTACCTGTTGATCCTTGCTCTCAATATTAGAATGTGTTTGTGTTTGAATTTGGCTTCACCAAATTGAAGATGACGGCTAGGGTTCTTGAGGAAGAGAGATGAAAAGAGAGTAGATCTGAAAGAAAATAAAACCTGGAGAAACTGTTTTTGTGATTTAATCCTTTTTTTATGGAAGAATTGAATTCCCATATTGCCCCTAATAAATTTTTTCCTATCAAATTAAGTTACATGTATTTTCAAAAATGCCATTATGCATTAACTTGATGTACACTATGTATTATTAGGAGTAAAAAAGGTGGTTCTCGCAGTTCTCGCACTTAAGAGAGTTCTTAAAATAAAGTTACAATATATATATATATATATATATATATATATATATATATATATATATATATATATATATATATATATATATATATCAGATTTGAAAAGATAATTACAAGTAGTTTAAAATTATCGAAAAACTGACCGTACCACACGATTGTTTTGTGGTACCTTACGAGGGCTGTAAAACACTAAACATCAAATTAACATAGGAAATGAGAAAGGTAATTATAGGGATTGGGGAGAAAGTCAATGTAACTCTATATGTACGATAACAACTAGAAAATCCAAAAGGGAAAAGTAATTTCTTTAAAAAAAATTTGAATTTCAAAGACATGCGGCCAATGTTTTAAAAACCGGGTTTTTAATCGACCCAGTCGAGTCACCGGGCACCGGTTCGACCGCCGGGTCAACCCGGTTTTTCATTTTTTATTATTTTATTTTTTCCGACCGGGTCAACCGGTATGATCACCGGGTCAACTCGGTTTTCATTAAAAAAATTGAAAAAAACCAAACCCGGCCGGGTTTCATGACCCGGGTTGACCCGGGTCTCTCAAAACCCGGCGGGTCTAACCGGTTGACCCGGTTTTAAAAACCCGGGTTTTTTTTACCCGTTTTAGTGGCCGGGTACCGGTCCGACCGGTTGAACCGGCCGGGTCGACCCGGGTTTGAAAACATTGCATGCGGTACCTTCGATGTAATGCGTTAAAAATAAAAAATCAATTTATAAATTTCCCTTTCTTATTAACCCTTCCCTCCTTTTTATCGCTTTTAACCTAATTGTGTGTTGTCTATCGACCTGCCACGAAAGAATAACCTCAAAATGAAGGTAATTTCTCATTAATTTACTTTTTCAATAACTTTATCAATTTTTTTGTTTCACCGTTGATTTTTAAATATGTTGTTAGGGTTTTCATTGTTATTTTGTTTTAATTTTTTATAATAATAAAAGTACAAGCTTGACCCTTAAAGTGAAAGACTTCTTTCCTGCCATGCTCACGTACAAATGCAGTGGGTATATGAACACTTTAAAGCATGACATTTTTACTAATGAAAATAGGTTGTTAGCTGTGGTTAAGGAATCCGCCTCTAAAAAATTCTTTACGAATTTCGACCTAAAATTTTTCGACATTTTATTCCATGCTATTATGTTACGCAAGGTCGAATCTAGCAAGCATGAAGTATGATTTTTGATTGGTAACAATGTTTGTACTTTTGGGGAAAACGAGTTTTACTTAATGACGGGTTTGAACTATTAAAAAATTCCCACAAATGAGGAGACTGAGAAGCTTCTTGCAGATGACCGTCTTATTAAGGATTAGTTTAATGGCAAAGGTTCAATCACTCTGGGTCACCCAGAAGATTTGTACCTTTTGAGGCTGGTCTATTTTATTGATGATGTCGTGTTGGGTATTGATAAAACTACTCATATGAACATGGACCGTTTGAAGTTTGTTACTTATTTGAAATTCTTGGAATCATATCTATATGGAAAGAAATACTTAATGAAATTTATGGTTAGTTTTTCGTTGTACATGAGGGACAAAGGATGGTGTATGTATATAAGAAAACTAGGGGAATTAATGAACATAATCAAAAAGAGCCTATTGTAAAGACAGGTAAAAAAATCAACGGGTCAATCCGTTTCCACCAAGTACACTGTTCCTCTTTATATTCTAGCCGTACATTATTGGGCATATGATGCAATCAATATGACTGGTGAGGTATTTGGTGTATGTGTTGGTATGAGTGGAGTTCCACGGATAATTAATTAGAATTCATGTGAACGGCTTGTTATGGGAGAGAATGTGATAATGCTTTTGAGAGACCAAAAGCTTGTTATTTTGGAAATAGTAAAACAAAAGTTGTATGAGTTACAATACTTTAACTCATTGACTCTTGATGATGATCTTGGTGAACTTGAATATTACTCTGAGTTCATTAATGATGCTGATGGTGATCAAAGGGAAAATATGATGAATATGTCACTCGATGGTGAATTGGAGGGTTATCTTAGAGTTATTCGTTCGCCAATCGGCTTGAACAAATTGTGAATGATAAGGTGGCTGCAAAGATCATTGATCTGAATGTTTCGGTTAAGAGCACAATATCAAGCATGTTACAGTGTTTGAAGTTAGAAAAACGATTGATGCATCACATGAAATGATTTCAAACAGAGTCGGTACATTGGAATCGTTGGTGGATGCTGTTGGTGGTTATTCGTCCCAAATCAGGGTGTAGATAATCAACTTCAGCAGAAATGCTCAACTGTTCAGCAGAAACAAAACAAAGGTCAGCAGTAACAAATACCACTTCAGTGGTTACCGGATATCACTTGGAATCGTGTGATCACTTTCCAAAGTAAACTATTCGACCCTAATGCCTGGGTATCACGAATATCTACTTGGGATAAGACCAAATGCAGTTAGAGAATTAGGCACAATTCTATAACCCTTTCGCTAATAAGTGTTTACGTTTTCTGTGTGTCTCTCATGCATGTTCAGATCTCCTATATATAGGAGGTTACTCTTGAGCTATTCCAATGGAATTATGAGTATTAATCGGCCCATTAATAGCCTCATAATTATCCCCATTATAGCCGTTAGTGGTTACATGACCAATTAAACGTGGTCATAAAGAAGTTGTAACTGCCATTTAGCAGTACTTTCCATAAGCAGTACTTTCCACTAGCAGTACTTTCACTTGTAGTGGAAATACAGCCTATCAGTGGAAACACTGCTTATCAGTACTTTCATAGCATCAGTACTTTCACAGTGCTATCAGTGGAAACACTGCCTATCAGTGGAAGCAATGCCTATCAGTGGAAGCACTGCTTATCAGTGGAAACCACAAGCAGTACTTTCCACAAGCAGTACTTTCACCAACAGTACTTTCACCAAGCAGTACTTTCACCAGTACTACCAATACAAACCACTATATGAGTCAGGGTGTTCATGGACCTTATGGGTGTACACTCCGTACCTCCTAACCCATTACAAGGTGTGAACTAATCCCACAAGTGCACTAAATTTTCCAACAATCCTCCCCAAATTTAGTTCACTTCCTTTGCATGAAAAATAAACATTAAGCAAAACATGTGCATAAACGAAAATGTCCTGAGGATTGAATTTCCATCTTAGTAAATTACACGTTCAAATATTCGAGAATCAGGGTGTTCTAAGAATTGAACCCTTCAACCCATTTGAATACCTGAAGATAAAATACACACAAGTTTTCAAACACTTAACAGCTCCTGACACTATACAAGCCATGTGTCCATATCCAAATTCATAAATGTTGTAAAAGCTAAAAGTCCAAAGCTTCCTGAAGCGGCAAAACTTCAACATTTACATAGGTGGTTCCTCTTTAGTCATGCTCCTGCCAAGCACTTTTTCAAAGAAAATTAACCATTAAGAAGTAAAGACTTCATCCTCCTTTCAGCAGGTTCTGAGCACAACCTTGGGATGTAAATAAAACATGTGCTCCAGTCCACTGAATGTTCAGCTTTCCACATTGAACTCAGCTCCTAAGTTTCCTCAGGAGGGAGTTGGGTGTCCTAGCATTCAGTGACTAAGTTGGACTTAAACCCATCCCTTTAGCAGACTTTATAACCAAGTCTCTAGCCAGACCCTTCGTCAAGTGATCAGCTAAGTTCTGTTGAGATCTCACAAACTCTATAGATACCACCCCATTCATGATAAGCTCACGAATCATGCTATGCCTGACACCTAAGTGTCTAGACTTACCATTGTACATCTGGCTATAAGCCTTAGCCAATGTAGCTGCACTATCACACCGGATAGAAATAGGTGCTATAGGTTTAGGCCACAATGGAATCTCAAGAAGCAAGTTTTTTAACCATTCAGCTTCTTTACCAGCAGCTGCTAGAGCCACAAATTCAGATTCCATTGTTGAACTGGTGATGCAAGTTTGCTTCTTGGATGCCCAAGAAATTGCACCTCCACCAAGTAGGAATACCCAGCCACTGGTAGACGAATTGTCTTCAGTGTTACTGATCCAACTTGCATCAGTGTAACCTTCCAACACTGATGGGTAACCAGTATATGAGAGACTATAATCCATAGTTCTCTTCAAATACTTCAGTACCCTTTGAACTGCTTGCCAGTGATGAGCACTAGGATTACTAGTATACCTGCTCAATTTTCCCACTGCAAAACCAATATCAGGTCTTGTACAAGTCATGGCATACATCAGGCAGCCAATTACCCTAGAATACTCAAGTTGAGATACAGCCTTGCCATGATTAGGCATCAGCTTCTCACAAGTATCCATAGGTGTACTCACTGGAGTACAATCAAAGTAATTGAATTTCCTCAGTACCTTCTCAATATAATGAGACTGAGAGATAGAAATTCTATTACTTTCATGTTTAATCCTTATACCAAGGATAACATCAGCCTCCCCATGTCTTTCATGGAGAACCTTGATGACAAAAATTCCTTTGTCAGGTCAACCTGATTTTGGTCAGTGCCAAAGATCAACATGTCATCAACATATAGACAAATGATGACTCCTTTACCAGATTCATCAAATTTGCTATATACACATTTGTCAGCTTGGTTAAGAACATAACCACTAGACAAAACCACTTCATCAAACTTTTGATGCCATTGCTTAGGTGCCTGTTTAAGTCCATAAAGAGACTTAATCAGTTTACACACCTTGTTTTCATTGCCTAGCATGATGAAGCCCTGAGGTTGGTTCATATAAACCTCCTCTTCCAATTCACCATTCAAGAAAGCTGTTTTCACATCCATCTGATGAATAACCAGATTGTGAATAGATGCCATAGCAATCAGCAGTCTTATGGTACTGATACGAGCCACAGGGGCATAAGTATCAAAATAGTCTATTCCTGACTTTTGTTTAAAGCCCTGAATGACTAGTCTAGCCTTGAACTTTTCAATAGTTCCATCTACCTTCATTTTCCTTTTGAAAATCCATTTGCAAACCAGAGGTTTGCAACCAGGAGGTAGATCAACCAACACCCAAGTGTTGTTGCCCATGATGGAATCCATCTCATCATTGATTGCTTCTTTCCAGAAAGCAATGTCCTGGGACTTCATTGCTTCTTCAAATGTTTTGGGGTCATCCTCAACAATGAAGCAATAGGAGTATTGGTCTGAGACCTCATCCCTAGTACCTTCAACTAAGTATAGTTGAAACTCAGGTCCAAATGACTTTGGAGTCCTGACCCTTTTGCTCTTCCTGAGCACAGGTTCAGGTTGCTGAACCACAACCTCATCAGGGACCACTGATGGTTCATCATCAGGGACCTCTGATACACCAGTGTCATGAGTTCCATTAGGAATCCTCTGACTTGGTCTAGGGACTGATGAGAATCTATTCTCATCAAAGTCTGCATCCCTTGATTCAATTATTGAGTTAACTGAAACATGTTCATTAGGTTCAATAACATAGAACCTAAAAGCCTTGGAATGCTCAGCATATCCAACAAAGATGCAGTCAATGCCTCTTTCACCCAAAGTCTTTTGCTTTGGATCAGGGAGTCTTACAACAGCCCTACAACCCCAAACCTTGAGATAGTTCAGGTTGGGTTTCCTTTTAGTCCAGAGTTCATAAGGGGTAACCTTGTTCCTTTTGTTTGGAACCCTATTTAATAAATAGCAAGCTGTTAACATAGCTTCACCCCAGAACCCTTGACTCAGTCCTGAATAGGACAACATGGAATTAACCATCTCCTTCAGCACCCCGTTTTTCCTTTCAGAAATACCATTTTGCTGAGGAGTATAAGGGGCAGTTGTTTCATGGATTATTCCAACAGACTGAAAGTACTGAGTATCCATGTACTCACCTCCCCTATCAGTCCTTAATCTTTTGATTAAATACCCAAGTTGTAATTCAACTTCAGTTTTAAACACTTTGAATTTATCTAATGCTTCATCCTTGGTATGTAATAAATAGACATAACAAAATCTAGAAGCATCATCAATAAATGTCACAAAGTACTTCTTATTCCCCAAAGAAGGAGTGGCATGCAAATCACACAGGTCACTGTGAATAAGCTCCAAGATCTTAGTCTCACGACTAACACCCTGAAAGGGTTTCTTGGTTATCTTGGTCAACATGCAAGTTTTACACTTTTCAGTGTCCATGTCAAAAGCAGGGATTAAACCATCCCTAGACATATCTTGCATTCTTTTATAGTGAACATGACCAAGTCTAGCATGCCACAGGATAGAATCAGTCTGATCATATGTGGTCACAAAAGCTGAAATAACACTGTCAGTGGTAATATTAAGCCTGAACATTTGATTACATAAATAACCAAAACCAATAAAAACACCACATTTAGAGAGAACAAATTTATCAGATTCAATAACTTGTTTATATCCATGATTATTCAAAACACTACTTGAAACCAAGTTCTTCCTGATATCAGGAACATGAATAACATTAAACAAAGTTACAATCTTTCCAGAACTAAACCTAAGATCTACACAACCACGACCATGCACCAAGGCTGTTGACTCATTTCCCATGTGAAGAATAGAACCATCATTCAGTGACTCATAAGTCTTGAACCAGCTTCTATCTTTAAACACATGAACTGTTGCACCAGAGTCAACCCACCATGCAACATCATCATCCTGCACATAAAAAGATTCAGATACATATGTAACATAATAAATCTGAAAAGACTTATTAAACATATTCTGACCTTTCAGTGAGTTGGATGAACCACCACTCCCTGAACCATTAGTGCCTGATCCATTGGCTTTACCACCAATTTTAACACCCTTGCAGTCCCTTTGAATGTGACCAGTCTTGCCACATTTCCAACAAGTAGGTGTTGCCTTCTTGTTAGGATCTGCTCTTGTGTTGTCATGATATTTGCGTTTGCCTTTGTTGTCATTGTACCTGGTGGAGTTGTTATGCTCCACCATATTGATAACAGATGGTCCAGCAGCATTGCCACTCTTTGGCTTGTCATTATCCTGCACTTTGAGAGATTCCTCAATGTGCAGATGACTGCCCAACTCAACAAGAGTTAACTCCTCCTTCATATGTTTCAAGGTATGCTTGAAATCTTTCCATGAAGGAGGGAGTTTGTCAATGACACAAGAGACTTTGATAGCCTCATCCATGTTCATTTGGTGTTGTGTAAACTTCCAAGTATCCCAAGAAGTTCATTGTATTGTTCCATAACTGGTCTTGAATCAGTCATTTTGTAATTTGTGAAATTACTAACAAGGAACTTCTTACTTGACGCATCCTCAGCCATATATTTGGCATCCAAGGAATCCCATAGTTCTTTGAAAGATTCAAAGTTCTGATAAATATCAAACAGAGAATCAGACATACCATTGAGAATAAGACCTCTGCATATGTAGTCATCATTCTCCCATTTGCTCCTCCTTCTGATCTGCTCCACAGTAGCATCATCCCCATCATCAGAAATAGGTGTAGTAAGCACATACACCACACTCATGCTTGACAGCAAGAAGTGCATCTTCTTCTGCCACCTCCTAAAGTCCACCCCTTCAAACTTGTCCAGCTTAGCAAAGTTTGAAGCCATGTGTTTCATTGCAGCAGTTGCCATTGATTATCACAAAATAGTTTACTTTGATTGTTGGTGGTTATTCGTCCCAAATCAGGGTGTAGATAATCAACTTCAGCAGAAATGCTCAACTGTTCAGCAGAAACAAAACAAAGGTCAGCAGTAACAAATACCACTTCAGTGGTTACCGGATATCACTTGGAATCGTGTGATCACTTTCCAAAGTAAACTATTCGACCCTAATGCCCGGGTATCACGAATATCTACTTGGGATAAGACCAAATGCAGTTAGAGAATTAGGCACAATTCTATAACCCTTTCGCTAATAAGTGTTTACGTTTTCTGTGTGTCTCTCATGCATGTTCAGATCTCCTATATATAGGAGGTTACTCTTGAGCTATTCCAATGGAATTATGAGTATTAATCGGCCCATTAATAGCCTCATAATTATCCCCATTATAGCCGTTAGTGGTTACATGACCAATTAAACGTGGTCATAAAGAAGTTGTAACTGCCATTTAGCAGTACTTTCCATAAGCAGTACTTTCCACTAGCAGTACTTTCACTTGTAGTGGAAATACAACCTATCAGTGGAAACACTGCTTATCAGTACTTTCATAGCATCAGTACTTTCACAGTGCTATCAGTGGAAACACTGCCTATCAGTGGAAGCAATGCCTATCAGTGGAAGCACTGCTTATCAGTGGAAGCACTGCTTATCAGTGGAAACCACAAGCAGTACTTTCCACAAGCAGTACTTTCACCAACAGTACTTTCACCAAGCAGTACTTTCACCAGTACTACCAATACAAACCACTATATGAGTCAGGGTGTTCATGGACCTTATGGGTGTACACTCCGTACCTCCTAACCCATTACAAGGAGTGAACTAATCCCACAAGTGCACTAAATTTTCCAACAGATGCATTATCAAAGACCAAGAAAATATCTATTGAGCTTGAAGCTAAGTCTAGGACGCCTACGAAAGGTTCTCAAGTTGGGCATGCTGCATCACTTGAAGTTGAACCACCAAAAAATGGTCTGACATTGGTAATTGAAGTGATGCCTACAAGGGAGGATAAACCTATGTTGATAAAGGAAACTAAACCCATAACTGATCTGTACCAATAAAGGAACCTACACGTGGAACCGAATCAATACCGATGGAAGAAACTGCAGTTGTGGAAGATCCAGTACAACCACGTTCACTGACACCCAAAGTTAATGAATACAAGCTTGTCGTCTGTGAAATGGTGCAAGAAGGATAAAACAAGAGGGCGAAGAAGAAGAATCAAAGGTATGATGGGAATACAAATATTGACCCGACCAAGAAGAATAAGAAGAAGTTAATCAAGGAGTTTAAACCGATGAAAGAGGTAGACATTGCAGTTCAAATGGCGTTTAAACTTTGGTTTTCTGATCCAAAACCAACTCCAACCTTTATAGATGTTCTTTCAGGAGACGCTGACAAAAAATGGTTTATGACCCTAACTACGGGTAAAGATCCAGTGAGAAAAAAACTTAAAATGAGATTAATGAGAAATAACTATAACTGCATATTTGAGATGCATCGACTTGAATTAGATGCATCTCTATTCATTTAGATGCATTACAGTTTGTTCTGAAAGTGATTTTGTAGTAAAAATGACGCAAAGTAGTACTAGCAACAAATTTGACCTCTAGAGGACGAAAAGTACATATGATTCATCTAACTTGCTGAAATGCATCTAATATAGGTATATGCATCCAATTTTTAGCTAGAAAATATATTATGATGCATTTAAAAGATTAGGGACGCATCTAATTCAAATTGATGCATCTCAAATGTGTAGTTATAATTATTTCTTATCCTTCTTATTTTAAGTATTCTTCTCATTTGATCCTTAGCCCTAACTACGGGTAAGGATCCAGTGAGAAGAAAACTTAAAATGAGAACAATGAGAAATAACTATAACCGCATATTTGAGATGCATCGAATTAAATTATATGCATCTCTATTCATTTAGATGCATTACAATTAGTTTCGAAAGTGTTTTGAAAGTGAGAACGATGCAAAGTAATACTAGCAACAAATTTGACCCGCAGAGGACGAAAAGTACATATGATTCGTTCAACATGATAAATGCATCTAATATATGTATATGCATATAATTTTTACCTAAAAAATATATTATGATGAATCTAAAAGATTAAGAACGCATCTAATTCAAATTGATGCATCTCTAATATGTAGTTATAGTTATTTCTTATCCTTCTTATTTTAAAGATTTTTCTCATTTGATCCTTAGTCCCCTAACTATACCTAAGTGTTGGTTGGCCGATAGTGAAAGTGCTTTTTTTAATAACTTTGTTGCTAGTATTTTGAATATTTATATGCCAGAAATTTAACTATTTTGTTTAATTCAACAAATTGATGCGACACTGTGGAATCTTCGTAAGTGGTTGGTGGCGAACAAGATGTGATGAATCAAATGGAAATGGTCACGCACATTGTTTGGTGCGAGAATAATCCGTTTTATTGTAGATAAGCTAACACAGGAAGCCGAATCATGTGGATCCATCATTCTACCTGACATAAAATGGATAATAGGGGATAGAGGTGAAAGGTTTTATGGATATTGGTGATCGTGTAAATCTTTTGCAGATAATGTACATTTTTGCTGTTTTATGATAAACTTGAAATCAATTTTTTAACAAAAAAACAAGCAACAAGTGAGAAGGAAGGTTTACCTTTTGATTTCGGAGTGGTGGCGATCAAATTTTACTGCGTGTAGAAAGAGACGAAGAGAGTAAAATGTGCTCGGGTTTCAACTACCCCCTTTTTATACTCTCTTTCGCATCTCTTAAGCACCGCACACGTGTCCCAAAAAATTACTCTTATCCGATTTAAATTTTTTAAATTTTAAAAAAGAAGTCTTTTGGTCTCCGGGTAAGATGGGGAATTGTGATTACTGTAGCGGGCAGCCGAAAAGTCTAGTTAGCATTAAATGCGCTAAGTTAGGCGCATATTTAATTTCTAATTGATAAGTTTAGCAGTGAACGGGTATTTTTTCGAAGCATGAAGTCGAAAGCAATGCCTCTTCGCTCATATGCATCACTTTCGACTGGGGGGCTTGATGATGTACCCTCCGTACAGCTCGAAGGACACTCCTCTGAGACGTGTCGAAGCCCTTCTATTCGAAGGCCCAAGTAAGGATTCAAGAATATCCATAGGCGTCAAACCATTCGTTATCACGAAGGTTACCTCAGGGGAATTTGCCATTCGAAGCCCTAAGCCCTTTGGGGTAAGGTTGACGAAGGAGTAATGGATAGGAGAACCTCCTGACTTGGTCAAACCCACGATCTCCCTCTCTCTCTTGGCTTCCCCGTCAAGTTTGAGAACGTGGGTCACTAAACCCTAGCGGTTACCCACAAACATGGGACGCCCCCATGTTCTCTGACATTCACGCAAGAGTGCCTCTAACCCTATTTCTTCCACTATAAATAGGTTGGACGGGCAATGGATTATGGTATGCTCTTTTCACACTCATCTCTTTACTTACACACACTTATACAACTATAACTCATACTTACTCTCACGCCGGAGGTGGTTCGCAGGGTCCTACCCTTGCGTAATCACTTAACGTAGTGTTTCGTATTTCTTATTCTTAGGTGAAAGGCAAGTCTTGGTTGGAACATACACCCCTCATACCTTTGATCATCATCGAAGCCTGGTAGTGCAATCTTTTGTACAATCAGTGGCGCCATCCGTGGTACCACTACTATTAGTCCCGTAATCACCCAGTCCTAAAACCCTAACCGACTACGCTACTTTTCTGGCATGGAACCTGGAAGAGAAGATACAACTTCACCAGGTTTCTCTACCCTGGTCCCTCTCAACACAACTAACACCCATAATCTCGCCCCCGTAACGGCCTCAACCTTCACCACACGGTCTCGTTTGGAAACCACTCCCGTACATCACGCCTCAACATCCGCTAACCCTATTCCGGATATTAGCCCCGCCTTCGTTGAGGCAAACTTTGAAGCCTTAGAATCTTTACTAAGGGCTCATAAGAGGCAGATTCGCAACACTGAAATGCGAAGAGAGTTGGAATACTCCAGTGAGGAGTATGACGAAGAGATTGAAATAGAGGAGAGGCCTCGACCGGTTAGTAGGGGGCGCTCGGCCCTACGAAATGGTTCTCCTTCCATCAGAAGGCAAAATGGAAGGACTGTAGGTTTTGAAGAAGGTCCCGAAGGAGATCCGGGAAGAAGGGAAAGAATGCAAGGTGAAAGAAGGAGCGAGAACTCTAACGGAGGAAGCAACCCGGTAGGGAACGGAGGGGTAAACCTACCCCCTCTTCTAGCTGCCCACTTAGGAAGAGAAGGGATGGGGGATCCGATACCCCCTCGTATGTTTCGAGTGTCGGAGGCCCTCCTCCATACTCAGGCATGAATCAGTTACCCCCTCCGGGAATGAACCCCTACCTACCTACTCAAACATATAACACCTACCCTTCGAATAGTTCTCTCCCCAACCAGAGTTACCAGCAAATGCCCTATGGACATGTTCCTACAGAGTCGATGGGTATAAACCCTTCGTACCAACCTTCTACGGTTTACCTTGTGATAACATCAAATAGTCCTGAATATTAAGTGTCAATTTCCCCCGTTAATGCTCGTTATTTATATCATTTATATGGATTTACGCTTGTTTTCCATTGTTTTACACTTTCAGGTAAATTACGAGCATTGGAGCTAAAGAGACGCGGAAATGGAAACGTTACTAAAGATTTATCACAGTATGCTTATTTTGAAGAAGTTACGGCGTAACTCATCTCTCACATTACGCCGTAACTATTGCGTGACCCAAAAGTCCAACTTATCAAGAGGTTACGGCGTAACTCCTCCCAAAGGTTACAACGTAACTCCATTAGGTCAAAAGAGGTTCTACGCCGCTAATACTTACGCCGTAACTACTGCTACACTTACGACGTAACCGAGTTTATTGAAGACTACGGCGTAACCACTTCTTAGGTTATGCCGTAACTAGCAGATCTAGTGCATTTACGGAGAAATAGAAGGTTACGGCATAACTCCTCTATGGGTTACGCCGTAACCCAAACCTGGCCTATAAATACCCCACGAATTCCAGTATTTCAAAGCATCCCATTCCACACACAACACTCTGAGAACGTGGGAAAAAGCTCAAGGAAAGTCTAGGGAAGCATACAGAGTTGTTTCCAAGGGAGAAGTCACACCATTATGATAAGCTTTAGCGTTTATTATTTCTTTTACTTTTCAATTCATGTATTTCGTACCTTTGAATATTGAATTGATGTGCATGATTAATATGAGCGGCTAAGCACCCTTTGGTGCTAGCCTAGTTATGATTCCTTAATTGTTTTGTTTGCGTTTACCTTTACTTCCGTATAATTATTTCTAAGTGTATGCATGCATAGTTCTTTGGTAGTCACCCCTGGTTCGGTAGTTTTGAATGGCGATAGAGGCCAATTGCCTAGGAGATATGACCAACTGACCCTAGGTAAGTGGACTGAGACGGGAAGGGTAAGATATGACCAACTGACGACCCTTTCTACTTGTGCGATTTGACCAACTGATCACCTATCGTTTGGATGAACTTAAGAATTGGGGGTGTAGTCTCTAAGTTCCTAATGGTCGGGCACTCACTATTTAGAATCTAGCATGTAGCGGTACTTAATGACTCGGCTTAGGGGACCAGGAACAACAGGACTTATGACGGTGCACCTGATTTCTCCTGTGGTGGCATCTTTGCTGATAGGTTAGGGCGAATTGACCAAATGCTGTCCTCTCGAATTTGACCCCACCTGAAGTAATTGGAAGTAGGTAGACGTAGACATAACTAGTTAGGAGGATTAACTAGGTTAGCACCACTATTCCTCTATTGATTTCCCTTCTACCATTTATTTGCTTTTATATTCTGCATTAGTAGTTTAATTAATTAAAACTCTATCAAACCATTATTATTCTGTGACAATTAGACTTAGTAATTATCCGACACACATAGCTCTTGGGACGACCTCGGCTTTACCATTTACTACACTACACACGACCGGGTACACTGCCCGTTAGTGCATTAGGGTAGACCATAGGTATAGCGAGACACTATAATTATTAAGACCTAGTCAGTAAAACCTGCATCAAGTTTTTGGCGCCGCTGCCGGGGAGCTATATTAGGATTAATATTAAGTCTTTCATTTCATTTTTAAACTTTTCTCACGATCATATTTCAAGTTTTCAGGTACCATGGAAGTTGTTAACATCGATGACCTCACTCTTGAGGAATACTTGGCGTTGACTAGAGCAGATCAAGGGCCGGGTCTCGTAAGACCGGCAATCGGAGCGGATGTTCGTTTCGAGATTAAAGACCAATTTATGAGGGAGCTTCGCGCTAACCCTTTTTCAGGAAACAGGGACGAAGACGCATATGAGCACGTTGAAAATGTCCTATACATCGCTAGCCTTTTCAACATTCCGGGCGTGTCTCATGATGCTGTTATGCTCAGGGTCTTCCCAATGACTCTCACTGGGGCAGCCAGAAGATGGATCGAAAGATTGCCCGTCGGGGCAGTTAATACTTGGGCGCTACTAAAGAAACACTTTATCCAAAGATATTGCCCAACATCAAAGATTTCTAATCAACTCTTGGAGATCCACAATATCAAACAAGAAGACGACGAAACTCTGTATCAAGCTTTGGACAGATACAACGATCTTCTTTTTAAGTGTCCTACCAATGATCTTAATAACCAGCAGAAGGTCAATATTTTCTACAAAGGAATAAATGTAACTACAAGACAGATGCTGGACTATCAAGGACCTATTCCAAACATGACTCCTACTACTGCAATTGAAGCCTTTCAAAAAATGGCGGACCATTCTCAAAAATGGCACGACGGTGGAAGTAAAAGAAACCAAGGTGGAAGTTTCGACGGAATTGCAGCAATCGCTAGTAAAATTGAAAGCCTCAGTCGAGATATGCTGAAGGTGAGAGAAACCGTTCATGCCATCCAAGTGGGTTGTGAAAGCTGTGGAGGAGGACATCTTACGAAAAATTGTCCTCATATAGACGAAGAGGATATTGAAGAAGCTAAGTATGGAGAAAATCGACCATTTTACGGTGACAATTGATTCGTGTAAAGTGAGTGGTGAAAAACACAATATCAATATATATCAAATTAACCGTAAAATTTGACGAATTAACCTTTTAGGAAAAGGGTTAACGTACCAAACCTTACGGGCGTGATAAAAGTGATACCGGAAAAGTGATTTCCCGGGTCGTGTCCCAACGAGGTGTGAATGGAAGGATTCGTTGAGTTTTGTGATTTGAACTTGAATGGGTTTTTAATGATTTGGATTTGATTACTTTTTCTACAATTTAATTAACGGGAAAGTAATTAAGGCAAGGGAACCCTAATAAGCTACAAATTAACTATTACTAAGCCTAAGGAATGATAAAACGAAACTAAACTAAGTCCTAGGGTGCTAAAACTAAAAAAAGGTAAAAACCGAGAACCACCCGAGCCATAAACGTAAAACTTTTGCAATTTAAAGGCGACGGGTGTGAAATCAATTTTCCTACGTTCTATTTGACTAAAAATAATTTTAGAAAAAAGCCGGAAATTTTTTTGACTTTTAAAATAATTACTACGAATTAAAAACTATTTTAATCTAATTAATTAATTAAAAATACTAAACTAATTAAGAAAAATCTGAAAAATTCACAGAAAGTACTTTGATTAATGCTTAATCTAAGAAAAATAAGAAAACACTACTTTGTTTGGGAGAATAAGCTGTAAATAAGCCAAGAAGTGCTTATATTGAAAACTGAGTACAAGTCTTTAAAGGAATTGTTTATGTAAAACTTGTGAGACAAGTCCCAAGGGCGCAGATGGTTGAGGTGTTGTGTTTGAGGTCGTGTGCTTTGAGCTGAGAGACCAGGGTTCGAAACCCTTGGCTCTCACTTTTTGCAAATGATTTTTTTTTTCTTTCTTTTGAAACTGGAAGATGAGATCAAAACTTGAGACTTTTGTGAAAACTTTTTGAAGAAAAACTTGGAAATAAGCAGATGCAACTGCTTATTCCCAACAGTTGCAAACTAAACCAAACAAACACTCCTTTTTACCAGATTTTGAGCACTAACAATTCCGAAAAAAATATTTTTATAATAAGAACTAAACTAAAACTAGGATCAAATCTCTAAAGTAATAAAATCCTACTCTATGGGAATAAGCAGTAGGCAATTTAAGCTAATCTAAGGAGTGTCCTAAACTAAAACTCAAATAAGCAAAGCATACTACACATAAGCACTAACTAGGCAGTAAATAAGATGATCTAATCCTATTCTATCTAATAAGCTTATATCTTACCTAATTAACTGAAGTTATCTACTGCTAAGCTAAAGAATGAAGGAAAAAAAATTACTTGTGTAAGCTGAATCTGCAGTGCCAAAACAGCCTAGGTGAGCTGTTTGGAGCTTATTTGTAAGCTGAAAAGAGAGCTTCCAGGACCAAGACATGCTACAGAAACAAATTTAGCACAATGGATTATCAAAATAAGCTAAGTGGTGGGCAAGAAAAGGTCATGATAGCTTAAAAATAAGCTGATAACAGCTTGTGTTGGCCCCTTTTTTTACTGATGCATAACCAGACAAAAGTTGCAAGAAGCGGTTTTTTAGCATTGATTAAACTAAGCTAGAGGTAATTTTAATCCATGCGACTGAAACCTAAGTGAGTTGGGCATACAAGGACTTAAGAAAAACATTTTTTGAAACCTTTAGCAGTGAAATAAGATGTAGAAAAGTGGTGAGAACAGCAGCTAAGGCTGCTGTTTTTGAGTGTGACAGTAAGCTCTTTTTCTAACTTAAAGTTTTACAAAACCTTTTCAAACCAACTAAAAACTTTGTAAAACTGACTAATGAACTCAAAACGAGTTTGACTTTAAAAGTCAAACGGGTGAAAACTATTCTTTTGACCAGTTAGAACTTATAACAAACACCCCTTAAGACTATTTCAAAACTAGAACTTGTGCATTTTTTTTTTGATGAAAACTGATTTGAAACTTGATTACCACTGATTTAGAAATTAAAAGTTCACTAATGAGCACTAAAAACAATAGCTATAACAGTAAAGAAAGATTGCTTTCATTGATGAAATAAAGACTACACTTGAAATTTTTAAGACTAAAAACTAAAACTGAATTTAAAACTAAGACTAGGGGTGCCTTCTTGGCTTACAATGGTTTCCTATTTATACTACAACTTCAAGGTCTTCACTCCATTGTCTTCACTTGGTGTGCTTCTTTGGTGAGAGCAGTCAAGCCAAAAACTTCACTTGTGCTTTCTTCAATCAATCTCATCCATCCAATAAGTAGGTACAAGTGAGAGTGAATCCAAGCCATTGGTTGAGCTTTTTGAGCCTGGATTGCCATCGTGGCATCATGGAAAAGAGAGAACTTGTAAGTGGGTTTGGGAAATGGGTTTAACTGGGCAAAGAGGGAAGGTGAGGTTGAGTGTTCTTGGGGATGGTTTAGCTGGGTAAAAGGGTGTAATGGAGGTGGAGTGTCCTGGGAAGCAGAGAAAGAGAGTAGGGCTTATGGGGAGCAGATAAAGGGGATGGGTTTTGAGAGGGAAAGAAGAAGAGGTTGGGTCGGGTAATGGTGGCTGGGTAGGGTTGAGATGGGTAAGGGTTTTGGACCTTGGATTGTTTTTGGGGCCAATGTGTATTGGTATTAATAACAAGGACCAAAATTGCAATTCCACAAAAACCAAGGGACCGAAACTGTAATTACCCAATATTCATCATAGGGACCAATTATGACAGGTTTAATTTTCCCAAGGACCAAAAATAATAATTTTCAAATTAAAAATGTCCTGGGGTAATTTCTGTCAATCTTTGAAATTTTAGGGACTAAAGTTGCCATTTTGCAAAATTGAATTTTATAAGGCTAATTTTGACAACTTGAAAATCCCTGAGAGCCTTTTATGAAAAATTAACTTGTTTTGAATAACCAGGGACTAGATTTTGACAATTATTGCATAAAATACAGTCTAAATATTTTTTCTGTCTTTTTGAGACTTTTCAAAGTGTTTTTGACTGTTTTTGCAGTGCAGATGGAATAAAAATGATGAGTATTTAGACACTCATCAATCCCCCACACTAAACTATTGCTAGTCCCTAACAATCTTTTGAGAAAACTTAATGGATTTGAATCTCTTTACCAAAAGCCATTACTTCTGGAGTAGCCAAATGTTTTAGTTCAAGTAAGAACTATGGTACACTGATAACCATATGATTTTGAGCAAATCACCAGCTTCCAACGGATTTGATTTGTCTTTACCAGAAGCCGTTTGCTTCTGGACTAGCCAACTCTTAGATAAAATATCTTTGGTGAGTCGATTACCAATTATGGTTTTCCAACTGCCTTTACCACAAGCCATAAACTTGCGGGCTAGCCAACTCTTCACTAATTAAAGATATGGTGAGCTGAACACCATACAATTTTGGGTAAATTGCAAGCCGTCAACGGATTTGAGATATCTTTACCAAGAGCCGTTTGCTCCTGGATTAGCCAATCCTTTTGTTTATTAGACATGGCGGACTGATAACCATAAGCTGAGTAAGTGCAAAACACTTACTCCAAAAAAAAAAAAATTGGCCAAAAATGGGGGAATAGGGTGGTATAATTACATGATAAAATTTGTGAGAATTCCCCCCCCCCACACTAGAAATGAATATTG
>BPTQ01000005.1:283831058-283850137 GCA_019973895.1 Chrysanthemum seticuspe
TTCTGTCTTTTTTATAAATCTGACATAAAATACGTTATTAACAGTTTTAGATCAGGGACCAATAAGTTTTGTTCAATTAAAAAGTATTTTCCGGGAGTCCCTAAAAGTTCAACAGTTTTAATCGGAATATTTTAAATTAAAACGTTTTACCGTTGAAATCAGGGACTTTAAAGTTTCTAACTGTCTTTAATGGGGTCCTGTAAAAATTAAACTTTTAATAATAAAAACCAGGAACCCTTTTAATTTGGACAGTATTAACCAGGGATACTACTTATAACCTATTAATGTCAAAGCCAGGGAACCAAAAACACCTTAACGTTAAAACCAGGAACAATAATTATGGTTATGTGTAACCGGGGTTTTTGTTAGGTTCCAGGTTTTGGGAATGGGTAGAGTTGGGATGGGTCGGTGGTAATGGGCTGGGTCGGAGAAGAAGAAAGGGAGAGTTTTGGGGAGGGGAAATAGACGAGGGGTATTCGGGATGAGAGAAAGAGACGAAGGGTCCTGTGAGGTGGAGGTAATGTGGGAAAATGGGTCGATTTGGTAGGGGTTCTTGTGAGTTGGAGTGGAAGGGAGAAACGGGTCAATTTGGGTAAAGGGTTTGGGTGAATGTTCAAGAGAGAAAAGGTACTACGGTGCTACCGTTAGGTCCGAGTTTTTCGAGTTGGTTACCGAACCAAAGTGAGAGTGAACATGGATGAATAACCTACCTACTCTAACTAACTTCTTTCGTGTTCACTTCAAAAACCGAACTGACGAGAGTGGTTTCTTCGTGTGGTTCACTTCTGTTACCTCACTTCTGGAACTTCAACATCATATTTATCCTTTGGTAACATTCGGTTCTTCCGTGCTTTCATTGATGAAATAAAGACTACACTTGAAATTTTTAAGACTAAAAACTAAAACTGAATTTAAAACTAAGACTAGGGGTGCCTTCTTGGCTTACAATGGTTTCCTATTTATACTACAACTTCAAGGTCTTCACTCCATTGTCTTCACTTGGTGTGCTTCTTTGGTGAGAGCAGTCAAGCCAAAAACTTCACTTGTGCTTTCTTCAATCAATCTCATCCATCCAATAAGTAGGTACAAGTGAGAGTGAAACCAAGCCATTGGTTGAGCTTTTTGAGCCTGGATTGCCATCGTGGCATCATGGAAAAGAGAGAACTTGTAAGTGGGTTTGGGAAATGGGTTTAACTGGGCAAAGAGGGAAGGTGAGGTTGAGTGTTCTTGGGGATGGTTTAGCTGGGTAAAAGGGTGTAATGGAGGTGGAGTGTCCTGGGAAGCAGAGAAAGAGAGTAGGGCTTATGGGGAGCAGATAAAGGGGAGGGGTTTTGAGAGGGAAAGAAGAAGAGGCTGGGTCGGGTAATGGTGGCTGGGTAGGGTTGAGATGGGTAAGGGTTTTGGACCTTGGATTGTTTTTGGGGCCAATGTGTATTGGTATTAATAACAAGGACCAAAATTGCAATTCCACAAAAACCAAGGGACCGAAACTGTAATTATCCAATATTCATCATAGGGACCAATTATGACAGGTTTAATTTTCCCAAGGACCAAAAATAATAATTTTCAAATTAAAAATGTCCTGGGGTAATTTCTGTCAATCTTTGAAATTTCAGGGACTAAAGTTGCCATTTTGCAAAATTAAATTTTATAAGGCTAATTTTGACAACTTGAAAATCCCTGAGGGCCTTTTATGAAAAATTAACTTGTTTTGAATAACCAGGGACTAGATTTTGACAATTATTGCATAAAATACAGTCTAAATATTTTTTCTGTCTTTTTGAGACTTTTCAAAGTGTTTTTGACTGTTTTTGCAGTGCAGATGGAATAAAAATGATGAGTATTTAGACACTCATCAACAATCGAAATAGTAATTGTTATCATGGAAATTACAACCGTGGGCCTTATGGAGAAAGAAAGCCCAGTCGTGAAGAAACAATTAATAAATTTCTGGAAATTTCAGCCCAAAGACAAAAGGAGCAAGATGAATGGTTGAAGGAATTCCAAGAAAACACTGATAGAAACATTTCTAAACACGACTCAACTCTGAAAAACCTTGAATCCATGGTGATAAAGCTCAGTGAAAAAGTAAGGAGGAATAACGATAAACTTGAAGGATCTAAACCAACTATGGAATGTAAGGTAATTTTCTCGGATGATAACTCGAAGGTTCAGGCCAGTGATACGAGTTTAGGGGACGATTTCGTCAACAGATCTGAGTTACGCCGTAACATGCCTAATGAGTTATAGCGTAACCTCGTGTTTGACAGCGACAATGGAGTTGTGAAGAATACTGAGGAAAATGACTCTAATGAATTATGCCGTAACCAAGAATCTCAGTTACGGCGTAACTGGGATACATGGGCAGAAAAATTCCTCGACTTGGACGGGTCAGAAAAACTCGAGGAACTCTCCCTTGAAGATGAAGAAGAGCCACTTATCACTCACTGGTGTACTCCTGTCGCCATTACTGATGAAGAAACCACAAGGGCATGGCCTACATGCAGCCCCTTCCACGAGTATTGCAATGGAGGAGACAATGAAAGAAATGAAGAATGGACATGCCCTCATGAGCGTGAAAGACATGGCATAAAATTTGGTAATTTGGCCTTTAAAGATTGGTACGCAATTCAATTTGGGAATGCCAAGATCAATCCAAATCTTCTTATGAAGCTAAAAATTGATTACGCGGAGCACATTCAAAAGGAAGAGACTAATAAAGATATACTCTGCACGAATGAGCATTTAAGTGAAACTGACAAAAAACTACGCAGTCACTGGTGCGAAAAAGTAAAATCTCCTGGGGAAATTTTCTGGGCGTCATGCAACCCGTATGACGATATGTGTAATGGTGGAAGCAACTCTGGAAGATTAGGAAAAGATGAATTCTTTTGGTCCTCAACCAATGATGAGGAGAGAACGAGTTTACCTTGGATGGACAACCTGGGGTTCGATAGTTGGGTAAAAATTAAGTATGGGCATGTGGACGCACTAACGAAAGATAAGATTTGGAAGGAATACATGGATCAAGAAAATTCAAACGACAAAAGCATCGAAAACACGAGTAAAATAACAATTGACGATGACATAGAGCGGGTGAGTAATGATAAAGAAGAATGCAAGCGCGTTCTAGTGGAGAATTTGCTCGATAAAGAATGGTTCAAGGGCATTGTTTCTGATGACGATGATATCGAAGGGATACTAGATTACCTTGAGTTGCAAGGAAATGAGGAGTTCACTGATCCCGATGACGAAGCTTACGAGCAAAGAAGGTGCAAGCTCCTGGGGATACCCTACAAAAGACCACCCCCAATTATAGTTGAAAAATACGAATTCACTCGCTACCACCTAGGTCCGGAGGAGAAATTTTGTAAAGTCCGAAAGATCAAAACCATTGAATACCTCCGAACTGCCTCAAATGTTGCATGGATGAGGCACAATTTGATGAAGGATATTGAAGAAGTGGGGCAAGTTCAAAGACCCCCATAGGAGCCCCACGGCTCTGAGTCTAACTTAAAGACTCATTAATAAAGAAAAGTGCTCTTTCGGGAGACAACCTGAATTTTCCCTTTCTTCTGTTTTTATTTCCTTTCTGTTGGGTTTTATGTTTTCTAACCATTTTTGCAGGAGACAAAGAAGTAATTACTGCTGCAGTTGCTGATCTGAACAGAGTTACGGAGTAACTCATCTTGGTGATAACGCCGTAACCATCATTTTCGCAGCAGAATTCTTGCGCATTACCAATTACGGCGTAATACCATCTCAGTGGTTACGCCGTAACTATTCGCTTCACAGCTCATACCAGGTTTTGCCAGTTACGGCGTAACTCTCCTCTGCTTTAATTCTTTCATTTTAAAACACAGTAACCTTGTATTAGTTTTTAAATGAACTTTGTGTGTGTGTTCCCTGTAAACCCTCACGAGATTTCACTCGTCCACTTGGGACACCAAGTGGTTTAAAAGGCTTGTTGCATTCGCTAAATGCAACCGTGATTCCTACGAAAGTGAGTTAGGTTTGTTTTTCATTTTATTTTTTCTTTTTAGAATTATGCTTGTCGGTATTGTGATTTCAGGGATTGAAGTTTGTTCATAACGCTTAAACGAAGGCACGATCCTTTCTCGTGGGCCTTCTTCTTTTTGGAGCAAATTTCAGGGAAGTTCTCGCTCTAATTCTACCTTTCTCTTCACCTTTATTTTAATGCCTAGTACAAAATGGACTTTGTACAATTCAAGTGGGGGGACGGGAGTAGAATTATCTCTTGAACTTTATTTCGCCCTCATTTTTCTAGTTTATTTTGAAAAATTATGCCATTTTTAAAATTTTGACATGTTTTTCCGAACCTAACTAGATTAGACCTTAACCGAGCACATACAACCCTTGATATTACATGGTGAGATTAGCCTTATCCGTTTCCAATATTTTACCCCAAATCCACCAAATTATGAGTGTGCCGGTAGCTTGTAAACTTTAGAACTTGGCCATTGCATCATTTCGAGACCATAGACGAGGTATGTTGAGTTAGCTCGATGTATTTGGACTTTTCAGTTTTAGAAGGCAGTATTATAGGATTATCACCCAAACAGCCTACCATTGTGAGTCTATCGATTAGTCACCTCGACTTTTCGACCCCCATGTGAAACCCTTTTGTTGCACTCCCCTTTAGTGCAAGATACCCCTAGATACACCCTGCTGAGCCATTCCTTTCATTTTGTCACCCCAATATATTGTTTCGCTACACCCGTACACCTTAGCCTACCGTGTAGTCTTTATTTGTAATTAGGAAGTCATCATTTGCCTAAGTTCAAGGTTCGAGTGGAAAGGTTTGGAAATCACGCTTTCATCGACAACAATTATGAAGATCATTGAAGACCCCCCGAATTCCCATTGTTCATCTCAAGTGGGGGGATGTTATGTTATCATGTTATCCTCAAAAAAAAAAAAAAAAAATAGTTGGTTGAGTTATGATTTTGTAAAGTGCGATGTTATAAGTACTATAGTATGAGCTTTATTGTTTAGTATCGAGGAGGCCACCTCGGTCACATTGGAAGATTGGAGTTGGAGTTATATCAACTGAAGAAGAAAAGGTAGTGTGCCCATCACGACGTCCTCTAATGACACATCTACCTTGCATTTCATGATCCGGTCTCTAGACTTCTAAGCTTGAACTTTGGGCGGACGGTAAGTGGTGATGACTTAGTTGTAGATATAGATTACATGCTTGTTTTTCATTTTACACCAATTATATATCCCATGTCTTATCCTACCCTTTAGTCATGAAGCGTGTCTAGGTGATGCAGCGAGCAATCTTTGGTGTCTTGGCCATGGATTTGGTCATGTATCATTGATTTTTTCCACTTCGCCGTGACATGTTAGTAATGACGAGTCACCCCTTAACCTTTGTCGTGTCTACCCATATTGCCTTCAAGAATTGTTTAGCCCTTAACTCTAGTGGTGTAGATTTGTGTAACCGCCAAGCTTATGATAGAATACATGCTATGACTGTGCGATTGAGTGATCACCCTGAAATTGACACTTAGAATAGTTGAGAGATTTGAGTGTTTGTTCCCCTTTCGTGAGGTGTTCGGCTTTGTTTTATTCTAGCATAAGGGATTTGTAAACTCATATTTTCCAGGTTTTGGGAGATATCTTTTTAGGAATCTATCTAATAAGGTCTACTTGAGGGCAAGTAGAATTCAAGTGGGGGGATATTTGATAACATCTAATAGTCCTGAATATTAAGTGTTAATTTCCCCCGTTAATGCTCGTTATTTATATCATTTATATGGATTTACGCTTGTTTTCCATTGTTTTACACTTTCAGGTAAATTACGAGCATTGGAGCTAAAGAGATGCGGAAATGGAAACGTTACTAAAGATTTATCACAGTATGCTTATTTTGAAGAAGTTACGGAGTAACTCATCTCTCACATTACGCCGTAACTATTGCGTGACCCAGAAGTCCAACTTATCAATAGGTTACGGCGTAACTCCTCCCAAAGGTTACGACGTAACTCCATTAGGTCAAAAGAGGTTCCACGCCGCTAATACTTACGCCGTAACTACTGCTACACTTACGACGTAACCGAGTTTATTGAAGACTACGGCGTAACCACTTCTTAGGTTACGATGTAACTAGCAGATCTAGTGCATTTACGGAGAAATAGAAGGTTACGGCGTAACTCCTCTATGGGTTACGCCGTAACCAGACCTGGCCTATAAATACCCCATGAATTCCAGCATTTCAAAGCATCCCATTCCACACACAACACTCTGAGAACGTGGGAAAAAGCTCAAGGGAGGTCTAGGGAAGCATACGGAGCTGTTTCCAAGGGAGAAGTCACACCATTACGATAAGCTTTAGCGTTTATTATTTCTTTTACTTTTCAATTCATGTATTTCGTACCTTTGAATATTGAATTGATGTGCATGATTAATATGAGCAGCTAAGCACCCTTTGGTGCTAGCCTAGTTATGATTCCTTAATTGTTTTGTTTGCGTTTACCTTTACTTTCGTATAATTATTTCTAAGTGTATGCATGCATAGTTCTTTGGTAGTCACCCCTGGTTCGGTAGTTTTGAATGGCGATAGAGGCCAATTGCCTAGGAGATATGACCAACTGACCCTAGGTAAGCGGACTGAGACGGGAAGGGTAAGATATGACCAACTGACGACCCTTTCTACTTGTGCGATTTGACCAAATGATCACCTATCGTTTGGATGAACTTAAGAATTGGGGGTGTAGTGTCTAAGTTCCTAACGGCCGGGCACTCACTATTTAGAATCTAGCATGTAGCGGTACTTAATGACTAGGCTTAGGGGACCAGGAACAACAGGACTTATGACGGTGCGCCTGATTTCTCCTGTGGTGGCATCTTTGCTGATAGGTTAGGGCGAATTGACCAAATGATGTCCTCTCGAATTTGACCCCACCTGAAGTAATTAGAAGTAGGTAGACGTAGACATAACTAGTTAGGAGGATTAACTAGGTTAGCACCACTATTCCTCTATTGATTTCCCTTCTACCATTTATTTGCTTTTATATTCTGCATTAGTAGTTTAATTAATTAAAACTCTATCAAACCATTATTATTCTGTGACAATTAGACTTAGTAATTATCCGACACACATAGCTCTTGGGACGACCTCGGCTTTACCATTTACTACACTACACATGACCGGGTACACTGCCCGTTAGTGCGTTAGGGTAGACCATAGGTATAGCGAGACACTATAATTATTAAGACCTGGTCAGTAAAACCTGCATCACCCTGCCTACACACAGCCATTTCCTAACCCATATAACCCTACACCTGTCTATCCACCTCCATACAACCCATACTACACCGAAGCCTCTGGAGCTTGTACACCTTTCATGAAGTGGATCGAAGACTATCCTCTACCTGACGGTGTAAAGATGCCCACTCACATAGGCACCTACGATGGAAAATTCGACCGTGATAAGTTCCTACACTTGTTCGAAGGCGCTATCAAGATGCAAAAGCGGGTCATGCCCGTAGCATGCCACATGTTCACTTACACGCTCCGAGACTCCGCGAGAATATGGTGGAATGGACAGAAGTTGGGAAGCATTGTAAGTCTAGACGACCTTAAGGCTAAGTTCCGATCACACTTCAGCCAACAGAAGAAGTACACCAAGACCCATCTAGCCGTGCACACCATCAAGCAAAGGGACAACGAAAGCACAAGGGCCTTCGTTACGAGGTACACCGATGAAACTTTGCAAATTCTGGGTTTGCACGAAGATCAGAGGATCTCAGGTTTTGTACATGGCCTTCGAACGCGAAGCTTGGTGGAATTCCTGTCCACCGATCTTCCCACCACTTACAAGGCACTGATGGAGAAGACTTACACTTGGATTGAGTCCAAAGAAGTAGCAGCAAACGGGGCTCCGATAGAGCAAAAGGAAGCTTCTGACAAGTTCTCTTGAGGGTCCTCCTAGGAAGGATCCAAGGATAAGAAGAAGAACAAAGACCGCTTCAATCCATACAACAAAGGTTCGAACCATGGACTCTTGGCGAACTTGGTCAAATCTCCCCAGGAGATTCTGGCTACCGAGAAAGCCGCAAAGTCCTTCGATCCACCACCTCGGATGTCAGCACGAAGCAAAGCCAGGGATATGTCCAAGTACTGCCATTTCCATGAAGACCATGGACAAGACACAAACAACTGCAGAGAGCTAAAGAAGCAGATCAAAGAGGCGGTACGGTCCGGACAATTAGCACATCTGGTTAAGGGCATCAAGGTGGTAAAAGACAAGTTCTCCGACACCCAACTAGGTGAATGGAAGGGGAACAAGAAGGAGGCTACCCCTACAGAGGCTCCGATACTAATGGTGCGCAAGAATGATCCAACCTTGAAATGGAAGGAAGCAGATGGGGAGTTGGGAAGCGTAGGAGAAATAACCTTCCCCTCCATCCTGGGGCAGACACCTTCGACTGACCCCGTGGTTATCAAGGTGCGAGTCTCAAACAGGGAGGTCAACAGAGCGTATATGGATTGTGGAAGCTCCTGTGAGATCATTTATGAGCATTGTTTTCTAAAGCTCAAGTCATCCATACGCTCACGAAGGGTGGATTCGAAAACACCACTGGTAGGGTTCTCCGGTGAACACTCATGGCCCTTGGGAAAAGTACCGTTGGAAATCACCATAGGCGAAGGCCCCTTATCCAGCATGGAGACACTCACCTTCGTCATAGTCAGGTCAGATTCTCCTTATAGTTTGTTAATAGGGATAACAACTATGCAAAAGATGGGCATTGTTGTTTCCACCATACATGTTGCTATTAAGTTCCAAACCCCCTTCGGAGTAGGAACTGTTCATTCTGATTATGGGGCGGATAAGGGTGTATATGGTGTCAAAAGGATCAAAGAAGAATTGGAGGAGCCTCCGATAGCAATTCTAAGCTGCACTGATGCGGAAGAGCGAGTTTTAGTTAACCCTAGTTACCCTGAACAAAAGGTGGTGATAGGAAAACAACTCCCGGCGAATTTCAAGGCGAAGCTCACAGAACTGTTGCGGACTAACCTTGATATTTTTTCTTGGAAATATTCTGACATGACAGGGGTACCAAGAACATTGCTGATAGATGGACAGTCCTTCGGAACAGAGCATAAACTCAATGAGTACAAACACATTGAGCTAATAAAACAGAAAAGGAGGAGCCTAACCCCCGAAAGAAACGTTGCAGCCTGCAAAGAAGTTGACGAACTCACACAAGCAGGCATCCTAAAGGAAGTTAAATACCAAACTTGGGTAGCCAAAATGGTCAAAAAGAGCGACGGAGGGTGGCGCATGTGCGTTGACTTCACTGACATCAACAAAGCATGCCTGAAGGATTGCTACCCCCTACCAGAAATTGAATGGAAGGTAGAATCCTTTGCAGGCTTCCGGCTAAAATGCTTCTTAGATTCCTACAAAGGGTATCATCATATCCAGATGGCAAAGGAGGATGAAGAAAAGACAGCCTTCTACACAAGCAAAGGTGTCTACTGTTACAGAAAGATGCCCTTCGGATTAAAGAACGCAGGGGCAACATACCAACGTCTCGTAGATAAAGCCTTCAACAAATAAATAGGCAGAAATCTCGAAGCATACGTTGACGACATGGTTATCAAAAGCAAGACGAAGGAGGACCTACTCCTCGATGTACAAGAAACTTTTGACCAGCTTCGGGCGATTAACATGAAGTTGAACCCTAAGAAATGCTCCTTCAGTGTCGAAGAGGGGCAGTTCCTAGGACATTTGATTACTAAGCAGGGGATAAAGGCTAATCCCTCCAAAGTCAAGGCAATTATAGATCTCCAATCTCCTAAGTGTCTAAAAGATGTGCAAAGTCTGAATGGGAAGCTGGCTGCTCTAAGTCGATTTTTGTCGAAGGGGGCTGATAGGTCCCTACCATTCTTCAAAACACTCAACGGATGCGTCGATAAGAAGACTTTTCAGTGGAGTCAGGACGCATAAGCTGCCTTTCAGAAGATGAAGGATTTCATCGAAATCCTTCCAACACTTACAGCCCCAATCAAAGGCGAAGTGTTGTTCATGTACTTAGCATCCTCAATGGAGAGTATTAGCGCATTCCTTATGGCAGAACGAGACAAACGACAGATCCCCATTTACTTTGTCAGCAGGGTCCTGCAGGGGGCGGAGATCAACTATCCAACATTGGAGAAGTTAATACTAGCCCTAATCTACGCAGCAAGGAGGCTCCGACGCTATTTCCAGGCCCATCTGATCACAGTCTTAACCGACAAGCCACTCAAACATATATTGTCGAAGCCTGAAAAGTCTGGGAGGGTGGCTAAATGGGCTATTGAACTTGGAGAGCACGAAATAGAGGTCAAGGGTCGAAACTCTATTAAAGGGCAAATTCTCGCAGACTTCTTAGCAGAGACACCTTCCGAGCCAAACGCAGAAAAGGAAGAGCCCAAAGCTAAACTCACTCAAGTACAGGATGACTGGAAACTTTATACAGGCGGAGCATCCAGCTCTGATGGTTCTGGAGCAGGTCTAATGTTGGTCAGCCCTGACGGGAAGGAGCATACGTATGCTCTTCGTTTTGAGTTCGAAGCCACAAACAATGAAGCGGAGTATGAAGCCCTGCTAGCAGGCCTCCGATTAGCTAAAGATATGGAAGTCAAAGCTCTCACTGTTTTTGTAGACTCCCAATTGGTAGCGAACTAAATGACATGCTCCTATGAAGCAAGGCAGCTCGTCATCAAACAGTACTTGGAAAAAACAAAGGAGATGCTGGAAAGTTTCGACTCCTACACCATCCAACATGTTCGTAGGAATCAGAACAAGAAGGCAGATGCACTAAGCAAGCTAGCCTCTATGGCCTTCGCCCATCTCACCAAAGAAGTGCTTGTCGAAGTCTTACCTGAAAGATCCATCATTCGCAAGGAAGTTGCAGACGTGGTTCATGAGGAAAGAGAGACATGGATGACTCCCATCAGGGAATATTTGATAAGCGGTCTTCTCCCTTAAGATCCCAAGCTAGCAAGGAAAATTCGGGTTAAGTCCCCACAGTACCGGCTAATAGGGGAAACCCTATATAGAAGGTCATTTCTATCACCTTGGTTAAGATGTGTGGGACCCAAGCAGGCTACGAGCATTATTGCTGAAGTCCACGAAGGATCCTGCGGCCTCCATGCAGGACCCCGCTCAGTTGTCTCAAAAATAATGAAGTTGGGCTATTATTGGCCTTCGATGCACAGGGATGCGGCAGAAATCATTATCAAATGTGAAGCTTGTCAGATACACTCAAACGTTCCTAAGATGCCGAAGCAGGACATGACAAGTGTGACATCCGCATGGCCCTTCTCTTAGTGGGGCATTGACATCGTAGGACCTATGCCTATGGCTCCCGGAGGAGTCAAATTCTTGCTGGTGGCAATTGATTATTTTACCAAGTGGGTAAAAGCTAAACCCTTAGCCTCCGTCACGGGGAAACAGATCGAAAAGTTTGTGTGGGAGCACATTGTGTGCAGATTCGGAGTGCCCCACATCATTTTATCAAACAATGGAAAACAGTTTGTTGAAGGAGTCTTCTACGACTTCTGTCAAGGGCTCAACATAAAGCAGTCTTGGACATCCGTCTACCATCCACAAGGTAACAGACAGGTGGAGGTTACAAACAGAGATATCATCAAAGGGATCGAGAAAAGGCTGGGACGAACTCACCATGGATGGGTAGATGAACTCCCTCAAGTACTATGGGCTCATCGAACACACCCTAAGTCAAGCAATGGTGAAACCCCCTTCAGCCTAAGATACGGAACATAAGCGGTCATCCCTTCGGAATTAAGTGTACACACGGAGCGTGTGGCAACGTATGATGCCTCCCAAAATGATGAAAGGATCAGGGAGAACCTGGATCTACTAGAAGAAAGAAGAGAGATAGCCTCCATCCGAGAAGCCATGCACAAGCACAAGATCTAATGCTATTACAACAAAAGGGTCAGGCCTTCCACCTTCAAGCCAGGGGAATATGTGCTACGCCTCAACAGCGAAAGCAAAGCAGAATACCAGGGAAAGCTGGGACCTACTTGGGAAGGACCCTACATGATAGCTGAGGCCTACGGCAACGGAGCCTACAAATTGGCCACTCTTCTCGGAGAACCCATTGACAGGACATGGAATGGTACGAACCTTCGAAAGTTCTATGTTTAAGAAGTACTTTTACTTTTTCATTCTTGTAATTAGAAGCTTCTCAAAGGAAAGCAAACATTATTGGTAGTTGTCTTAGTTTTCATTTCAAGAATGATGTAATCCTCTCTACCAATTCAATGATCAATAAGACATTTCCCACAAATCTCTTGCTTCGTTTCTTAAACACAAAGATTTGTTCAACCAAGTCATTTATTGTAAGATATAACTTTTCACATACACATCAAACCATAACAACCATGTGGCAAATAAGTGGAATTCTAGAGAGAGAAAGTTAGAGGTTTAGGGAACTTAGTGAGAGAAAGTGAAATATATTATTATGAGCTCCAACTCTCTACCTTGGAAGGTAGAGAGTATTTATAGTCTTACATAAATCGCCACACATCGGGCTGTGGATCAGGCATACAGTGGGTAAAGACCCGTCCGTCCTCCACGGTGTTACTTAACTAAATTACTACTTAACTTAAAAGAACTACGACTACGAGCTTTCTAACGATTACATATACTTGAGGTGACTGACTCTTTAATACCTGGAATTTCTAATTCCTAACAATCTCCCCCTAAGGGAGGTCACCTCAATCATGTACCAAAATTACATTGAATACAACTAGATAATACATTAACACTTGATCTTGCATTCTTGATGTAGTTCTTTGCACCTAAGCTCGTAGTCATTGATTCTTCACATTGCATGTTTGGTTACTCCAAGTGGAGGTCTTTTACTGATCCACGTGATAATAATTTTGAGCCATCCTTTGAGATCATCAGCTATCAAAAATCTCTAAGACATCCTTTGTGGTGTTGTGACTTTAGGACCGACATGCTCACATTCTGGATCATGAAATCTTCTCATCAGAGTAGCGGAAGCATTTGTTGAATCATGATATTGGTAGCAGCGTAGCAGAAGCATGGAGTGAAAATATCAGAGTCAATGATGCACTAATCATGATTTCCTTTTAGATGAATGTATTAAGTGAGCATGCGGCTATGGATTGACCGCTTCATTCTGATCAGCTGCAAACGTCGGGTGTACCTGCATACAACAGTTAGCAATAAATCGCACGAAAGTGTCTTTGATCACTTTCGTTGAATTGAGGTACACGGCCCACGGTTCCCCGTTGATCAGTACATGTACTGCCTGTGATCAGGTATAATTCCGAAGAATTTCCTTGACAGGGTTTCGCAGCTGTTCTAGCTGTTCTCAAACCGGAACATCTCAAAGAAGACAACACGGAGTGAGTGAACCAGCGAATTTTAAGTCCACTGATTGATGAAAAGAGATTTGAAAAACAATCGTGTATTGCTCAATAGAAATTGTTTTTGCAATACACCGAAGGTTTTATTGAAAATCAATTATCAATCATAAAAACACCTTTTGGTTTGAAAAATTAGTACACGGTCGATGTGCTAAAGAAAAGAGTTTTTAAGCACAATGACCGGTTTTTCAAAGGTATCCGTCAATCCATAACCTGAACCAGGATTGATTCAAGAGATTGAATCGCCCCATTGTTTCTGTTCAGTTGTCACATGGTTAATCTATAAAATAGATCTCACATGCCACCTACCAGGAGCTTGTTTGATGTTGGCTCCAGAAGGCTTTCCATCTTCATTGTAAATATGTATACACATCACTCAGATGTTCTGGTAATACCACAAGGATAATGCGTAGGACTCAAGATATAATATCTCTTTCCACATTGTGTGAAACAGAGAGTCTTCATTGAAAGTGTCCTAATGAGATTTATTGATGATCTCATGGCTCTAGACTCAATTTGTGCATATTTGGATCCTGTGCCGGAGACTAGGGAGAGGGTCTCCTTCTTCAATATCAACCATCTCTAAGAGAAAGTCGATAGATAATGTCGGTTCCCCGTGAGAATGAAACAAGTCCTTTTAAGAGGAACTTGAGTGGTTTGGAAAGTTGAAGTGCAGTGCGTCACTGGGTCCATGACGTCTTGTCTTCAATACCGATGTTACCATCAGTAGCATATGAATTGAACCCGGTTTCTGCCCTAAGGTTGAATAAATAGAGGGCTATTTGTTTTCACCCTTTTCTCATTCAATTCTTTTTAATTCTTCAACCCCTTCAGTGCTTACCGAGACTTCATAGCTAGAACCTTGTTGGGTTTATTCCAGTACTAGCTCAGTCTTAGTCCGCACTCTTCCCATATCTCATTTTTCTCCTTTTATCATCATACCTAAGGACTTCTACACTAACTAGTGGATTGTCCCTGGGTAGATCCCTCCGGTTCTGGCGGATCATGGGAACACATACCTAACCTTATCATCCTTATATCACCGTACATAAAGTAAAGTTGGTCGGTCTATTTGGTATTGTTCATCAGCCATTGGAACCAATTGAAAACCATTTGAAAATCAATTCAGATACTTGTGATATATTATCAAAACATTTTGTACCTGAATTGTTTTTGATATTTTTAGAACGAGAACTCCCCCTCAACATGTGCATCAAGTATTCGAAAATGTTTTGCACACGGAGGCAAGAGAAAGAATTAACTTCTTTGATTACCATTTTCTAAAAGATATCAACATCACTTCCCACATCAAATCAAGTAGATATAGCATTTCCGGGAAGGATGAGGTTTCCATAAATTTGCTCCCCCTCAATATGTGCCTCGAGGTTTGAAAAGAGTTTTGCACATACTGGAGGGAACTTGCACATTGAGATAAGTTGATCACATTTCAAATCATAGGTTTAATATAGATGCTCCCCCTCAACATGTGCATGGAAAATTTGAAATCGTTTGTCACATGTGGGAAGGACAGCATGTACATCCTTATAAAACCATTTACCGAATTATCAGTTTAAATCCAATTTAAATCACACATTCTCCCCCGATCACAATTATCAAATCATTTGAGATTTGTGATCTCTCATAGATTTAAATTGATTTTGAAAGCTTTTAAGGAGAATTGTGACTTGATTATGAAAGCGTTTGAACTGATAAGGATCGGATTTTAAGACTTTAAACTCCATTGATAAAACATGCATGTAATTCTTTTGAAAACAATTTAATGCCAAATAACTTTTTTAATTTAATTGAAATCATTCTCCCCCTCAATCAATGACATAGGTTGTTGATTGAGAGATAAAGATTTTGACATATAAGTCCTGATGATTATCAAAAATAGAGATCGAGTTATTTTTCAAAGCATTTAGTTTTCAGTAGATAAATGTTTATAGAATCAGAGCATGGAATTTGAAAACATGGTGAAACATGGCTCTGTTCTTTCTTTTAAAACCGGGTTATTGCCTGAAAATGACAATAAACCATAGTTTCTCTTTTTCCCAAAAATATATATATATATATATATATATTTTTTTTTTAATATAAGAATTCGAACAACATCTAAAGTCCCGTGTCATTCTTTGAATGACAACATCAAGACCGTAGATATTATCGAATCGAGAGAAATATGACAAAATGACAATATTTTTTGAAGATTTTTCGAATTTTTCAAATTTTTATGGATTTTGAAAGTTTTATATTTTTCTATTTGATTTTTGAAGGTTTTATAATTTTGTATTTTGTTTTTCGAATAGATATATACAAGAGATAGATGAAGATAGACCTTTACTCCTCGTCTTCCTCATGAAGACGTTTGAGAGTTTCTGGTTGAAGGCTTTTCAAGCCAAGTCGTGGAAGAATAAACTCAAAACGTTCTCTTGGAAGAGCTTTGGTGAAGATGTCTGCTAACTGATATTCAGACCTCACAAAATATAGTTCCACCACACCTTTTTCCACTTGTTCCCTGATGAAATGATGTCGAATGTCGATATGCTTTGCTCTTGAGTGTTGAACGTTGTTGCATGAGAGAGCAATAGCACTTTTATTATCACAGTACAGAGGGATTTTGTTGAATTCAAAGCCATAGTCAGATAATTGAGATCTCATCCATAAGATTTGAGCACAACAAGATGACATGGCTATGTATTCAGCCTCTGTAGAGGAAATAGAAGTACTCATTTGCTTCTTTGAGGACCAACTCACAAGCTTATCACCCAAAAACTGAGCACCTCCTGACGTACTTCGACGAGTATCTTGACAACCTGCATGATCAGCATCTGCATAGGCCGTTAGTGACATACCGGTGTCCTTCGGGTACCATAGTCCCATATTGATGGTTCCTTGGAGATACCGAAAGACCCGTTTAACTGCTTCAAGGTGCTTTTTAGTAGGCTTAGCCTGGTATCTAGCACACATGCAAACAGCGAACAAGATGTCTGGTCTACTAGCAGTGAGATACATCAGGGATCCAATCATACTACGATATTTCGTTTGGTCAATCATGATCCCTGAGTGGTCCTCATCTAGTTTGGTTCGGTCAATCATGGGGGTGTCAACAGGGTCACTTGAATCAAATCCAAATTTCTTTAAAATCTCTGTTGCATATTTAGATTGATTTATGAAAATGCCTCCGGGACTTTGAGAAATTTGTAATCCCAAGAAAAATGACATTTGTCCCATCATTGACATTTGAAACTTTGAACTCATTTCATTTGAAAAACGATCACATTCCATTGGGTCAGTCGAGGCAAAAATAATATCATCAACATAAATTTGAACATGAATCAAATGTTTGCCTGACTTCCTGGTGAACAATGTAGGATCAACTGCTCCTTTGATGAATCCGGTTGATAGAAGAAACTTTGACAGTGTATCATACCATGCCCTTGGAGCTTGCTTTAAACCGTAAAGAGCCTTCTTCAAACGATAAACGTGAGTAGGATGCTCTTGATTCACAAATCCTTCAGGTTGGCTGACATAGACGACTTCTTTAAGATCTCCGTTCAGAAATGCCGTCTTCACATCCATCTGATAGACTACCATGTTCTTACTAGCAGCATTAGCCAGAAAGATTCTAATTGCCTCGATTCGAGCAACTGGAGCAAAAGATTCTTCAAAGTCTATACCCTCCTCTTGACGATATCCTTTAGCAACTAATCGAGCCTTGTTCTTCAACACATCACCATGCTCATCAAGTTTTACTTTGAAGATCCATTTGAGAGCTATAATCATAGCACAGTCTGGAGCAGCTACTAACTCCCATACATCAAGACGATCAAACTCATGAATTTCATCTTGCATGGCATTGAACCAGCTGGCTTCATTCATGGCGGTTTTAACATCTTTTGGTTCGATCTTAGATAGTACGGAGTTGAAGAAACACCATAAGGCATCGGTTGCAAGTTGTTTTCGGGTTGATACAGGACGAGAGGGATTTCCAATGATGTTGTCTAATGGATGATCGTGAGTCCATTTTCTGAGGTGTTCATGTGGAAGTTGTTGTGGAACTGAGGTAGCTGAGTCGATGTCTCTTGAAGAAGATGGTTCTGATGATGATTCAGGAGTAGCAAATATGTTTTCAAAAGGAGCATCTTCAGGAGTAGCAAAGGGATTAACTTCATCATTGATGCCAGAAACATTTCCATGATGTACATTTGAAGAATGATGATTTGTTGATGAGACTGAAGGATCAGCAGTTGGTGCTTCTTGACTTAAAGATATTGAGACTGAGGGATTGACTTCATTCACTGGAATATGATCATCCTCTGTTGTAGGAATCAGCACCTCATTAGTAATTGAATCATACAGTTCATCAAACATAGGATCAAACAATTTCTTTACATCATCTTCAGATGGAGGTACATATGGAGTTTCTTGAGAGGAGTTTGGAACAAGGGATGAACTAATGGGACTGTTTTGAAGTGCGGGTCCTGAGCTGGAGTGTCCAGGAGCCATTTGACCGGTCAGCTCATCAAACGTAACGTGAATTATTTCCATGATATTTCGGGTTCTTTTGTTGTAGATTCGGTATCCCTTTTTGTTTGATGCATATCCTACAAATTCTCCAATGTCAGCTTTAGCCCTAAGTTTTCCTAAGTCTTGACCCTCATTAGTTGGATAACACAATGCACCAAACACACGAAGGAAAGATAGATTAGGTTTTCTGTTGTGGACAAGTTCATATGGAGTTTTTCCATGAACAGTGTGAATCAGGGAACGATTTTGTGTGTAGCATGCAGTGGCAATTGCTTCTGCCCAGAGAAACATTGGAACCTTTGAGTATATCAGCATTGTTCTAGCGGCTTCAACAAGAGTACGATTTCGTCTTTCAACTACACCGTTCTGTTGAGGGGTTCGTGGAACACTTCTTTGATGGCTGATTCCAACGCTTTCATAGAATTCACTAAGTTGTTTGTTGACAAACTCAGTTCCATTGTCTGTTCTGATAATTCTGACAGTTTTGTTTAGTCGAACCTGCAGCTGTTTGATGAGTTTGATGATGATATCAGGAGTTTCATCCTTTGTCCTTAAGAACTTGACCCAGGTGAATCTAGAGTAATCATCAACCACAACTAACACATATTTCTTCCCAAAGATATTCTGCACCCTCATTGGTCCACATAAATCCATATGAATCATATGAAGAACTTCTGTGACAGAGTTAGTAGGTTTGGGTTTATGGGCATACTTCTTGCTTTTTCCCAATTGACATGCTGAACAAAGATGATCCTTTTCATACATTAGTCTAGGTAAACCTACAACTAAGTCCTTTCTGGAAAGATCGTTGATGGTGCCGAAGTTCAAGTGATTGAGACGACGATGCCATAACCATGACTTTGTTTTAGAAGCCTTTGATAACAAGCAGATTGGAGAGGCCCTCATCATGTCATCGATAGAGATGGTGTAAAGATTTGAGCCACGAGTTCCTTTTAACAGTTCCTTACCATTAAGATCTCTAACAAAGCAGGTATGTTTTCTGAAGGCTACTTCTAGATCAGAATCACAGAATTGACCAACAGAGAACAGATTATGACCTAAACCTTCCACATAATATACTCTAGAGATGACACTATCACCAACA
>BPTQ01000005.1:283852021-283871378 GCA_019973895.1 Chrysanthemum seticuspe
CCAATTTCTCTTGTCCTGTGAAAGTGGAGTGTGGTTGTTTGAGGTGTGGACGTTACTCTAGGCTTGGCGGAGGTTAGAAGTGTTGGTACGAAACTATTCTCTACCCTTTTAATACCCCGTTGGTCAAGTCCTTTCTGTCATACTAGTCTCTTCTCCACCTCGACCCTCTCCAATACAACCGTTGGTCTTAGCTCCTTCTTTACCTTTGGTTCCAGTTCGATTCAGTTAGTTTACAATATTGACACCACCACTCCCTGTGTAACGTTCCTTGACATGTAGGGGTTTCGCAGGTGTCTTACGACTAATGAAGTCTCTATTCTACGACGACCGTGTTCGAGTCCTGTTACCACGACGAAACTTACTTCTCCTTAACAACAAGGAACGACTCCCGTTACGGTTCTGGATACTACGTCTACACCTACTCGTCGGGTAAGTCCTCTATCCAGTGTTAGTAGTCTTACGGAAAGTTCAGCGACTGACACTACGTATGCTGAGACTACATCTACTACCTGGATGACGTGTGTGTTAGAAATACCGATCGTAGAGAGGTTACCAAAGAGGGTTCTAGAGAAGAAGTGGCGTTCGACCGGATAGGTTCCTGTTTGAGTAGAGTCTCCATAATTTTGATATGCTACTACGACTACACGTTGTCTACGTACTGTTTCATGTTAGTTGACTTTGATAACTTAGTTTACAACTTTTATACCCATTATTGTTATAACAGGGTATGCTAGTTATGCACTTTGTTTCACTTTCACTTCAACATGGTTCACTACGTAGAAGACGTCAGTTATTACTGATACAGAAACTACTTATGTGACGTACACGAGGACTACTAAGGCATTAAAGACTTGATTTACGGATATTCCTTGCACAACGATAAATACTTGTTGCACGTTTTAAACTCAACTGGTGAGCACTCGTCCTTTACCTACTGGTTCACTCATGTCATTAATCTTTTTCATTCAAATCTCTTCTTCATAACTTTGTTCTTAATGTAAGGAACGTTCTTTTTGAAAGATTTTGTCGATTCGTTTTTGTTCTTGAAGTTCTTTTACACTTTTACGAATTCGTTCTTAAATTACGTTTCCTTAGTTTTGAGAACTCTCTAAAAAGGTTAGATTTTTGAAACTTTTTGTTTGAACTTTTGTTCAACATGTATGTTCCTTTGTGGTAAGTCTGACGAGTGTACCAGTGATTTGTAGCTCAGAATTCGCTATTCGTATCGTAAGGGGAACAACTCCTTGGTTTAGGTCTCCATTAATTTTTCCGATCTTTACGAGTATTCCACGAAATACTACCATTACTTCAGGAATTCGGATCCGTCTTTGGATCAACGAGAAGATGCATCACTTGGTACAACTTCACTTTCACTTTGTTTCACGTATTGATCGTATGGGACAATATTGTTATTACCCATATTTTCAACATTTGATTCAATAGTTTCAGTTGATTGTACTTTGTCATGCATCTGTTGCACATCAGCATCATCGTATAGTTTTAATACCTCTGAGATGAGTTTGTCCTTGGATAGGCCAGCTTGCGGTGAAGAAGAGATCTTGGGAGAAACCATTGGAGAGATGCTAGCCATAAAGATTGTGTGTGCAGTAGGTCCATCATCTACATCAGAGTCGTATGCATCACAGTCAGCGACTTGAAAGGCATTCTGATGATTGTGACCTATCTCCTGAATGGGCTGCTCATCCACATCTGCATCATAGGTCTTGGCATTGCCCTCAGCAAGGAACAACAATTCCTCTTCATTCAAAGCAGCACCATTGTCCTGAGCTTGTGCCAGCAGCATCTTATCTCTGAAGTAATCAGCATTCTGTGGACGCTTTGGGGATGTACAGTTCCTTGCAATGTGTCCCTCACCACCACAGTTATAACATTTGATTGACTTAGCTTGACCTTGGTTTCCATTTCTTCCTCGATTCTGGTTGCCAACATAACCTCTCCCAGCTCCACCTCTTCTCTGATCATACTGTCTTTCCTGAACTGGTTGCCCCATAATTTTCCCATCTCTTATCAAAGCATGGTTGTGAAGATTGGAGGCGGTTCGGATCTCATTGCAGGTGTGGAGTTTGTTGGTGTGAGGTGAAAGTGTCCTGTTCTCTTTAACCATGAGTGTTAGTTGAGTGATGAAATGTTCCATGACAGCATTTGCATCAGGTTGCTTGAACCTTGGATCAGAAATGGGTTTGTGATTATCATCATTCATGGGTGCAACTTGAGAAGCATTGGTGGAAGTCCCATCATCTGTGAAGAAGGCAGTTGAATCATTTGTAGATCTTGTTTCTCCCTGACCTTTGAACTGATCAAGAATCCTCTTTTCAAACATGGCATGTCTCTCATTCTGAAGGAGGAAGGCATAGAGTTGCTCATAATTTGTATCCTTCAATCCTTTAGTGAGTTTCACAGAGGTGACAAACTTGTGCCATTCGGGATTCATATTGTTTACAAATTTTGAGTTCAACTGAATGTTAGGCATAGTCATCTTGATGTTCCTCATGTCATTCACCAACTTATGAAATCGCACATAGTACTCATAGACACTCTCATCTGGTTTCATCTTGAAGTGCTCAAATTCGTCATAGAGTTGGGATTCTCTGTCTTCCATAGTTAATTCTGACCCTGAGAGAAGCATCTTAACATTATCCCAAACTGCCTTTGCTTCAGTGTTATGATTGATCAGCTTGTAGATGTCTTTAGGAAGACCTTGAAGAACAATGTTTGAAGCCCTGATATCTGCATCGAATCTCTTTTTCTCCTTATCATCAAGCTCATCATACATCTTAGGTCTGTCCATTCCGTAAACAGGAGTACCATCTTCATTAGTATCTAGTATGTCTCTAGTCGTCTCAACTCGATATGGTCCTTCATCAATGGATTTGAGAATGTTGACACCATTTTCCTTTCCAAGGCAATACAATCTGATTCGTTGAGCCCAAGAATCGTAGTCAGTTCTGTCAAGCATGGGTGGACGAGTATCTGAGCCAGCTGCTTGAACATCTTCGGCAACAGTGGAGATAACAGTAGGAACGTTGGTAGACATGTTAATAGATTATACGGGATTTTATAACTCTATGATTAAACCGGGAAATAGATTCTTTCACGGGATTTTACTAAATCAAGAGAAAACCGTAAACAATCACTCAAGTCGCTAGAAGATAATGCACTAAGTCGCTAGTACTTAATTCGCTACACCACTAAGTCGCTAGAGTCCCAAGTCGCTACACAAATGCAAGTCGCTAAGTAGTAACTCGCTAACACTCAAGTCGCTAGCAAAATTTCAGCAGCAATTCGCTACTCAAGTCGCTAACAATGCAAGTCGCTAAAGAGCAACTCGCTACAGACCAAGTCGCTACCACCAAGTCGCTACCCGTAGTGGAGAGTCCACTACTTGTACTGTAAGTCGCTAGATGTAACTCGCTAGGTCTGAAACTGTAACTCGCTATAAATTAGTGAAGCAAGTCGCTACGAAGAAAATTATCCGTGAACTAAGTCGCTAGCATGAAAAACCATATAAACATCACTTTTCAATCCAAAAACAACCCAACCAAGATGATTCAAGCTTACCAAATGAAAACCTAAACACTTGTGATGATTCTAAACATAAAAGTACTAACAAAATTCAAACTTTAACACAAGAAATCAACCAAATGATGCAAAAACCACTAAACTTTTTCAAACTCAAAAACCACCTAAAAACCACTAGAAATCCAAAGATGTGCAAGATATGATCTAACCATGGCTCTTGATACCAATTGTAAGATATAACTTTTCACATACACATCAAACCATAACAACCATGTGGCAAATAAGTGGAATTCTGGAGAGAGAAAGTTAGAGGTTTAGGGAACTTAGTGAGAGAAAGTGAAAGATATTATTATGAGCTCCAACTCTCTACCTTGGAAGGTAGAGAGTATTTATAGTCTTACATAAATCGCCACACATCGGGCTGTGGATCAGGCATACAGTGGGTAAAGACCCGTCCGTCCTCCACGGTGTTACTTAACTAAATTACTACTTAACTTAAAAGAACTACGACTACGAGCTTTCTAACGATTACATATACTTGAGGTGACTGACTCTTTAATACCTGGAATTTCTAATTCCTAACATTTATGAGTTTCAATGTCGAATAAAAGGGCACAAGTTGTAATAAACGCCTCATCATTTACTCCTACTTAAACATTCACATTAACTCTCCTAGTAGTTTATGGCGCTTGTGAAAATATATACAAAGTCATACTACTTAAAGGATTTGAGATAGAGTGGGTCGCGACCCTCTGTCAATGATCAAATTTGGTCATTATATTCTTGGTGTTGAAATTTACACACAATGAGGTTGTTTAACCTTAGGATGTAAAACTTAAGCGTCGGAAAAGTGGCGTAAGAGAACTTCACAAGACAAACACAAATAATAACCAGGTGTGTATAGGTATCCCCCCTACACTATACCATTCAAAATAAGGGCTAGTGCCCTTGTACCTGCACGTGGAGCCTAAGCCCCAATTAAATTGTCTTTGGCCCAAGGCCATACATCACAAGCATTCAAAAATTTTAGAGAACAAGACAAGCATTTTCAAATAAGATAAATTGTCTTAAAGGGTACATGCCACCCTTGAAACCAAATTACTGCCAACACGGCAGCCTTCATTCCTGCTTTTGTGGGGAAGGGGTCGGAGAAGGTTGAACCGAGGTAGGCTTGGCAGACACTGTCTTCTTGGTAGGAGTCGTAGGCTTCAGCTTGCGAGGCTTCTTGGAAAGGAGGTCTTCGAGGGGTGCCATAGGATCTTTGGTAGCTTCAGCAAGGAAGGAGTACTCTGCGGTTGCAAACGCATTTCCTGCCTCATCATATTCAGCTTTTGATGTGGGACGGTAGCATTCAATCTTGGAATGGTCCACGGGCTTACCTGTTTTGGCAGCCTCCTCCAACGCCAAGCACCGTCCATGAAAAATAGCTGATTTGATGACCTTCCACATCTGTACTCCCAACTCATCACTATGGTAGAATTCCATGGCTATGTACGGCACCACCTTCGACACGACCTCCGCACGGTCCTTTTGCAGCATCTTGTACCTCATCTGCAAGCCATCAATTTCCTCCCTCAACTTAACTTCTACCTCTCTGAGCCTAGCCTTCTCACTCTCCAAACCAGCACACTTCGCATCAAGCACAACATTTTGACCAAGGAGAGTCGCTACCCTACCCTCCTCTACCTTGAGTTTGAAAATTTCAGTTGTCAACTCTGTAACCTTTTGATGAAGGTCTTGAACGAGAGGATTCTTCTCAAGGTCCTTCTCAATCTCATCACACTTGGTCTCCAATTTTGCATACTCTTGATCCCTATGTTTTTCCCTTTCCAACATGACATCCATCTCCTGTTTAGCCTTGGTCACAGCCCTGAGCAACTCCCTGGTTCTACTATTTAAGTGATTATCCAATACTGCCTGCCTCGCTACACCATTGTCATGCATATCACAAACCCTTTCAACTGACATATTGTCCAACAAACCTTTCCATCAAGGGGGGGGGGGTGACATGATCCACAATCCGGTGACAAGCCAAAGCATTGGGAAGCTCCTTCATTTCTAGAAGGCCTGCGACCAATACAATGTATAAGGGTTAAGTTAATTTTGACAATTATCACTTCACATGTTTTATAAGGAAAAACTGCTTACCATGAACCTCCACAGATTCATCTGGTAACTCAAAGGCTGACTTCACAAACTTTCTGCCTTCAGCACTCTTCTGCTTCACAGCCCTCGATCCGGAGGCGGGAAGGGGATTCTTCCTTTTGTTGGTTGACTTAACCGCCTTGCCAGCTGTTCCATTTTGGCTTTTCAACCTGTCAGCTATCTCGGTGGAGCCTACAACCGGGACATCCTCCTTCGCAAGATCGTCCAAGTCAGCAACATTCTCAACAAGTTGAGAAGGACCCTCCAGCGCAAGTTACGGGGGTGCTGATGCAATAGGCTCTGGCTTTGGAGTATCCACCTCATTGTTGTTGACGGATGTGGAAGGAGAACCAACACCGTAAGACTCTTCGGCCTTATCCGCTGGCATGAAGCTCAAGTCTTCATCCAAATATTCGTACATAAAATTCCTGAATGACATCTCTGCAAAAAAGAAACAAAAAGAAATAAATATCAGTGCTACATTGGTCCTACTTTACAAGAAGTAGAGAAACATACTTTGTCCATGGTACATGATAACAGGCTTCTTGGGAGACCCCTCCCAGCTCTGGGCAATCCCAGCCATGTATAAGATTGGCTCGGGGAACACTTGCACATCAACAGGGTATCTAGCCAAACGCTGATAGCAGGGATCCCTTCGCACCTCATATGGCAAGGGGTCATTGTACCGTTTTGCATAAATGGATTCTGTTAGTGCCAAACTGAATATGATGCCTGCTACTGTGACTTCCAGTGCTCTTTCCCTATTTTGGCTCCCACTCCCACTAGTTTCTGGTCCCTCCAGCTTCAGGTTGTTTTCGTGAGTGCGAAGAAAGCGGACTCCTTTTCAATAGAAAGGAAGAAAAATAAAAGAAATAAAAAAATATAACAGAAGCCAGAAATCACACCGCATAGATGAAATGGAACAATAAATGAAGAAAACCTGAACGGATAAACAATAATTCAAGCCTTTTTGAAGCTCGAAAAAAGCCGGAAAACTGTATATTCCTTATTCAGCAACTCTGGATAGTTGGGTGGGATAAAAGTGTTTTGCACATAAAAGAAACTGCCTTTCCAAGCTGTTATGTTGGTGTATACTCTCCCAAACATGTTCGATACATCTGCCTCAGGCCTCTTAGCCAAGGTTAACCAGTTTCCCCCAGGATACAAATTCAAAAAACCCCTTAACACCTTTAAAGTTGGTTCATAGTCGTATGCTTTACACATCACTATGAATGTGGTCAGTTTAGCTAAACCAAATGGGTTGAACCTAGAGATATGAACCTTGTAGTATTGCATAAACTCTAATATCAGTGGGTGCAGTGGAATCCTAAGGTTGGAATGGCTAAATGCATGTGTGTATAGCCCTACGAAACCTTCAGGAGCATCAAATATACCCTGATTAGACTTAGGCAACATGATTTTATACTCCAATGGGATCGGAAAATCAGCTAGGTGATCGTGTAAATCTTTTGCAGACAGTGTACATTTTTGTTGTTTTATGATAAACTTGGAATCCATTTTTTAACAAAAAAACAAGCTACAAGTGAGAAGGAAGGTTTACCTTTTGATTTCGGAGTGGTGGCGATCAAATTTTACTGCGTGTAGAAAGAGACGAAGAGAGTAAAATGTGCTCAGGTTTCAACTACCCCCCTTTTTATACTCTCTTTCGCATCTCTTAAGCACTGCACACGTGTCCCAAAAAATTACTCTTATCCGATTTAAATTTTTTAAATTTTAAAAAAGAAGTCTTTTAGTCTCCGGGTAAGATGGGGAATTGTGATTACTGTAGCGGGCAGCCGAAAAGTCTAGTTAGCATTAAATGCGCTAAGTTAGGCGCATATTTATTTTCTAATTGATAAGCTTAGCAGTGAACGGGTATTTTTTTCACAGCATGAAGTCGAAAGCAATGCCTCTTCGCTCATATGCATTACTCTCGACTAGGGGGCTTGATGATGTACCCTCCGTACAGCTCAAAGGACACTCCTCCGAGACGTGTCGAAGCCCTTCTATTTGAAGGCCCAAGTAAGGATTCCAGAATCTCCATAGGCGTCAAACCATTCGTTATCACGAAGGTTACCTCAGGGGAATTCGCCATTCGAAGCCCTAAGCCCTTCGGGGTAAGGTTGACGAAGGAGTAATTGATAGGAGAACCTCCTGACTTGGTCAAACCCACGATCTCTCTCTCTCTCTCTCTTGGCTTCCCCGTCAAGTTTGAGAATGTGGGTCACTAAACCCTAGCGGTTACCCACAAACATGGGACGTCCCCATGTTCTCCGACATTCACGTAAGAGTGCCTCTAACCCTATTTCTTCCACTATAAATAGGTTGGACGGGCAATGGATTATGGTATGCTCTTTTAACACTCATCTCTTTACTTACACACACTTATACAACCATAACTCATACTTACTCTCACGCCGGAGGTGGTTCGCAGGGTCCTACCCCTGCGTAATCACTTAACGTAGTGTTTCGTATTTCTTATTCTTAGGTGAAAGGCAAGTCTTGGCTGGAACATACACCCCTCATACCTTTGATCATCATCGAAGCCTGGTTGTGCAATCTTTTGTACAATTAGATATATTTAATATACGTATGACCGGATTCGAACTCGAGACTTCGGGATTGCACACATTACGTATGAGAGTTGATGTTAAATAATTAATATATATAAATGTTATTATTATTAATTATTTGTCACGAAATTAAAACATAACGATAGTTAATATTTAACGAGGTTTGGCTAACGGTCGTTAAATGTAAACTTAAAGGACTAGAGATGAAATTATAAGTCGAGAAAGATCTAGAACCCCTCTTGGGTTGATATGGCCGATCGGTTGGGGTTCCCTAACCCAACCCACACATTAACTTGTTCTCCAAGATTGGTTACCTATAAATACAAACCCCTTGTATTCATTCTAAACCTAATCTTGGTAACTTGCAAACCTAATTTCTCTTCTCCTTTTCCTCTTTCTTGTGTGTGGCCGGTCGTACATCCCTCCCCATAGGGTTTCGATTTGCTTAACTAAAGTTTAAGTGTTAGGTTTGTTTTGTGATCAAGAACCTAGCTTTTCACATCAAATCGCTAGTAGTACCTGTGTACAAGAACGAAGGACAAACGCACTTGTGTTTGTAGGATTTCTGGTGGTCGACTTCTTGGTGGGTCGAATTGTATTAAACCCTAATCTAGGGTTTTGGGTTTTGTTCTTCATTCACATTAACGTGTGTTTCTTGATTTGCTAAAAGGTACGCGTATTCTTATTCGGTTAATTAATATACATATATTATTCATTATACTTCCGCTGCATACTTTGATGATGTTTACATGTTTTGTAATTGTTATGATTAGTAAAACCCAACAGTGGCATCACGAGCCGTTAATATGATTTAATTAAATACCGAAACACATAAAAATTGAATCTTTACGGTTATTGCATGTTTTTAATGGTTTCTAGGGTTTTGAAATTGGAAACCCTAATTTTTTTATTAGGGTCGATTACCCTATTTTTTATTTAATTAGGTTTTAATTTTTGTAAAACTTGTAGAAACCCTAGGATTGCATGCAAATTTTATGTGGTTATTATGAATAAATTGTTATGTGCCATGTATTATGTGTATCTTGAGATATAATTGTTATGATGAATCCATGGTGGAACATGCATGTTTTGCTATGGATTATTGTTGTTTATTAATTGTTAAGTTATATACACATGTTTTATTTATTTGATAATTATTGAATTGGGGAAGACCTCAATTATACTAATAAAAATTCGTTATGTGCTATTTGGTATACTATTGACTTTGGCTTACGCAATCGACTTGTCGATGTATGTGGCTCATCTACTTGTAGGTGAAAGCCCTAGTTAATGTATGCATTTATTTACGCCTATAATTGTTTATTAGGTTTTATCGAAATAATTATGCATGTGGCTAATTGTTTTTACATATGTTAAAATCGTTTAGTTATATGTTTATATTATTTGAGTGTGTTTAATTTTTATTAAAGTGCTTTTTTGTTTATATATTGTTTGACATGTTAGTAAGCAAAAAGGGTTTTTTATGAATAGAAAATTAAATGGACTAAATAATGGCGAAATTAATTTGTTTTCTAAGTATTAATTCTTGAACTTTTAATCGATTGATGCGACTGTACTAAATGGTTAGAACGGCTCACCCACTAGAACAAACTATAAAGGGGTTAATAAAGAAGTGCGCACAGTCACACTGAAAGGATGTCCAAGGTTATGCTTTTGCGCTTACCTGGTCCTCTGCCCCCTGTGAGTTCGATTGGAGCTACCTAGTATAACCATTCTATGTACGAAGCATCTTAGTGCAAAGTTGTAAGTTTCTCAACGCATCGATTAAAACATTGTAGAATTTAATCTGAGCAATTAAAATATTATGTAAGTTTTTTCAAAAATTTTATGCTATAAAGATGTATGCATGCTTCTTTATACATAAGTTTTGATTACACGTCAAAAATTGTACCCTTAAAATTTAAGTTTATGCCATCTAATGATATGAAACACTTGAAGTTGTAATTTAGTTATGTGAGACCTTGATCTAGATTACAATAACAAGGTGAATTTTTTTGTTGTGTGAGACCTCAGCTTAATTATTTGCAGTTTCTAAATTAGATAACTTAATTAAGTTAGTTAGTGAGACCTATAACTTAAGGCATAAGATGGGATAAAACATGCTTACGTTTTTTATGTGCCCGGTTGGTGCAAGTTTTAAATTTATAAAAGGTGAATTACCAATATTACCAATAACACATACGAGCAAGTATACTCGTCCGTTATAGCAAGATTATTAAGGTAAGTCGGGATCGTTCGCAGGGATTTGAGTGAATCTAAACACAAGTTTGAATTAACGGAGTCTATCCAAAACATATAACAAAGCAAATAGATATAATGAAATTCAGATGATTAAAAACTACACTTGCTTAAACTAGTTTCATATCATAGATTAATGTGATTGTGTTAACCTCTTAACATGTTGGTTATGATAATTAGTTGGTGTACTAATCTATTGTTCTTACAAGTTAAACTTTGATCAAGAGTTTAGTTCATAAAAACAAGCATTAAGTCTAGCCAATCAATTCAAGATCAATTCAAGTTTCATAAGTCTACATACATAAACTTAAACACAAAAACATCCACTTGTTCATCAAATTGCTTAAGAAATAGTCAATACAAAAGGTAACCGATCATAGACAAAAGGCTACAATTGATTCTCAACAACTAATCTTACGACCATTTAGATGTTTCCAACCAATCCAATTTGATAATCAAAAAGCGTTTCTATTACAACCACACCTTAGTTCCTTTGTATAATCAAGAATAATGGGTAAAAACAATCATCCATAGACAAAATGATTATGACTAGTTGGATAACACGAAGTTCTTTCGACCCCAACGATTACTATCAATTAGCCAAACTTGATTAACAAATGTCACTATGAAACTTTAGCACAATTGGATCTTAGAATCAACTTGAAATTGAATTAAAACATGTTAACACAATCACTAACTAATCATATGATAATCAACATCATTTAAGCAAGTGCATAAAGAAACTAGCCACTCATAGCAAACATAAACATAAACTCAGAACTTTGAACATTAGAAAACATGATTAAAGGTCTTACAATGATTGAAATGAGATTACAAATGATGTAGTAATGATGCTTCATGTATTGGTGATGACTTCTTGATGGTTTGACCTCCAAATGATGACTTCTTGGACCTCCAAAGTTTCCTGGAACTTTATGGATGAATTTAGGCTTTGAGATAGTAGTAGTGGTGGTAAGATAGGTGTGAGAGAAGATCTCTCAAGTTGTGGTGTATTTGGATGATGAAAACATACACAAATGAGTCCTATTTATACTACTCTCAAGCCTAGGGGTATTAAATGTTGAACTTGGCCTCCAAGGAGTTTAGAAGGACCTAGAATACATGAAGGAAGGACCTAGAATCGTTTGGAATAAGTTTGGAACCTTAGTAATGGAAAAATGGCTGAAACAGGACCTCCAACCGGATCCGGTTGAGCTCCAACCGAATCGGTTGGTCTTGCTGACTAGTCTCCAACCGAATCGGTTGCGGGTCTCGACCGATCGGTTGGAGCAAAATCAAAAAAAGTCATAAACGGCAAAGTTGTAGATCTTTCTCTTAGCTTTCCGTGGCCGCGAACGGGGGGTCAAACGGAGTCCATATGCAAAAGTTATGGCCAAAATAGTGAAGGTGTGTCGGGAACAACAAGTCTTCCAATATATCTTCGTTTAAGCATCTTTTCTTCATTTCTTTCTCGTTTCCCTTCTTGAACTTTATTCTTGAGTCTTTGGACCACTAACTTGATGACTTTATCTTCTCAAATATACTCCACAAGTCTTGCTTTGGTTGGGAATTCTTCATACATGGAGAAATCTTTATATTTTACTTCTTTTTCCGTCTTTTTCTCCACTTTCCTATACTTGGCTACAAATGAACTAGCAAACGCACTTTGATACGATTAAGCAACAAAAGCATATGATTATAACCAAATAACATACATAAAAACACGGATAACGCTACTAAAAACATGCATAATTTGAGCGTTATTAAATTCCCCCACACTTAAACTTTGCTTGCCCTCAAGCAAATCTAGGAAAAACATCCACTGGTACAAGATCGTGATTATGAAAAATGTGATGCAAATCAACCAAGTATAAATACGAGAGAGGATTCATCAATTATGCTTTATAAAGGTGAAACATCAAGATGTTTGACAATATCCAATGATTTTCTTGCATGATTAACATTTCAAAACACCTTACGAAAAAGGAACGAAATATAATTCACTCAATCACTCATTTTTAGAGGAGTAACAAGATAAATCACACTCATTGCTCAGTCATGATTAGATTATTACCATAAGCTTGTACAAGAAACAAAACTCCACCGACGTGGCGTGAGCACCAAGTAAAAACATCTAAAGAGGGCTTTTATTCGGGTTATAATGATAGGCTTCGGGTGAAGGGTATGGATAAGGCATGGGAATGTTTATGAAATTGGTGTTAAAATAAAAATAAATCAAGTCTAATACCCATGTTGCTAGCTACCAAACATTCCACGAACCAAATAAATGATTATAGCTTCAATTTCTTCTTTTCCGTTTTCCACAGCTTTTTGCTTTGCCATAACAATTTGTTCTTCGATCATAGCACATTGGCTATTATTTCCACACTTTCAACACAATTTTTTTTTTCTTTTTTTTTAAACATAACATAACGCATGGCTCAATCAATCACATAGTATGTGGTACTCATAATCATTTGAACAATCTTCACTTTCCAGGCGACTAGCAACCAACCGTTTAGACATTGATATGGGATAGGCTAAGGTTTAAAGTCTAAAATCTTTTTGTATTTTCTGGGTGAAGCAAAAATGAAAAGGATGGCTCAGAGGGTGTAACTAGGGGTATCTAGTGCTAAAAATGAGCACTACAAATGGGTCCATGTGGGAGGTTAACTAACCGATGTGGCTAGCTAATAAATCATTAAATGTACAATGGAAGGCCATTTGGGTTAAATCCTAAGGTGCCTCTTTATCACATGAATTCACTTATATCGCACGAATGCAATCTCACTGCGGTCTGGTAATGATTTACAAGCACAAGTTCTAGAATAAAAAAAATCACCGGCACACTCATAGCAAAAGATCTAAGCATAAAAGATGTATGCTAATAAGAAATAGGCTCAAATCCTCACAATTTAGTGGAAAGGGTATAATATGTGCTAGCAAATGTTTATCGATCCCAGAATTGATTGCAATAGTAATCGGAACACATCTCGAAGTTTCAAATATTACCAGTTTTACCAGTGGAATGATCCAGTTATTCTAATAGATAATCCTAAAAGTGTGAAAACAACTAGATCACAAGGGCAAACAAAATTTTAAATTTAAGCATGAAAACTCTAATTTTTCCTATTCACCCCCCCCCCCACACTTAAGTTAGACATTGTCCTCAATGAAAAACGAATTTCAAAGTATAGAAATAGGGAAAATAGAGATGAAACCAGATATGTCAACGAGTTTATCAGCTTAAAATTCTTTCTTCATTCCTGGCGCCCACTAGAGAAATCATCACCTGCACACAATCTTATAAACAAACAAAAGGTTTTATTAAAAGGATGGCACCCCCCCCCCCCACACTTAAGTTTAACCGAAGGTTAAAACTTTGGGGAGTGACCACAGAAAATCAAATCTGAAACACACGGGTTGCCTCCCGAGAAGCGCTTGTCTTATTACCGAGTCATCAGCCTGACTCGAATCTTCCCCGGGTTAGGATACTTTGACCATACTGTTCAAATGGGGAATTTCAGCTCTTAAACGTTGAGGGTATGGAATCTTTGGTTTGTACTCCACAATGGATGGGAATACATTTTATTCTTTTGGTTTGACCAAGTGAAAGTCCCTCTTTGTTATCTCGAACATTTGGTCAATTTCATTAGTAATGAGGACAGGTGGCAGATCTTTATGATTTTTCGGAGGATCATCGGACTTTCCACTCCCAGTGAATATTGCATCCACATTCTCAAAGTGAGTTAATGGAGGTGGCTTAGTCCTACCGTTTTGATTTAAAGAAACTAGATTTTGTGGTTCAGACCATTTGTCTATTGATAAGGTTTTAAAAGGTACCATTTTGAGGGGTCGTTTAAGTCCTTATTTGATCACTTTTGTATCCGTTATTGCTTAATATCGTTCCTTTTCACTTTTTAGGTCTCTTGAAGGCAAAATGTTGGAATGGCACTTATTTGGACGAAAAGGCGCGAATATACGAAGAAAATGGCCAAAGTCAGAATCGAGACACTCAAAGCTGCTGAAAACAGAAGGCGACGGCGTCAGGTGTTAATTGCGACGCCGTCGGAGGATTTTTGTGACGATACAGTAGCCAAATACCCTATTTTCAAGTGACGACGTCAGGCTTTAAAAGAGTAGGCCGTTGCTACTCAGACGGCCTAGATGCAACCCAGACGACGTCAGAAGCTGAAGAGGACGGCGTCACGGACATAAGGTGACGCCGTCGCAAGGTTAACGTGGCCAAGACGAAACCCTAATGACGGCGACACGACGGCGTCACGAAACATAAGGTGACGCCGTCGCATATGTAATCTTATATATAGAATCCGAATTTTTCAGTTTTAGAGAGAGTCTTTTGGAGTAAAAACCTAAAACCGAACCTAAGGTGTCTTGTACAGTATTTTAGGGTTTTAAACCCTATCTTACATCAAGATAAGTATTTACTTCATTAATTCAATTATGTCTTTGATTATTTGTGTGTATGCTTGCATGTTCTCCATGTCCGGCTAATTTATGTGTGTGTTTGCTTAGGAAGTATGAAACTTAATTATTGAATATTGATTGGTTGTTTCTTATCTTAGTTGATTAATGATCTAGTAATGCGATAGGTCATTCGTTGTGTACTTAATGCTTGATTCATCTTTGTGAACCTTAGAATATGATTACCTGAGTAGTTGTAGGCTAAATTATCCAAAGAGTGCCTTAGAGTAAGAGTTTATCATCCCTAGTGGGTTTTGTAGACGAGACCCTTTGGTAAGTTCAAAGAGTTAGGGAGAAACGCATACCCTACAACTTTAGACACACAACGCAACTAAGAATAAGGACGTGACAACTCAACCATCAATAGGAGATAATTAAGGAGTAGTATAACCTAAGTAAACACATCTTTAAACTATCATACGAGCACACATTAATTAGACATAGACTCCCACAACCTTAGTTTAGATAATTAGATAATAGTAGAGTAATCGGTAGAAATACCAACCCCCCAAATCCAATACCCGAGATTCGTACCTTTCCATTTCATAAAATATAAAAATACAAAAATAATCTTCCTCAACCTTAAACTTAGCGTAGTAACTTCTTACTAGCATTCCTATTCCCCTAGAGAACGATATCAATACCCGTGGCTTACCCTAATTACTACACTACAACGATTAGGTTCACTGCCTAGGGTGTTATAAAACTTGCTCGAAGAAAAGGAAGTTTCTTTGACCCCGAACGACGCGTGTAGCGTTATCATCTATCTTTCTTTCCAGTTCTCCATTCTAGTTGCCACTGGTTTTGTTGAACTTCTCATCATCAACATGATTGTGTTCAGGACCTTTTAATTGCGTCATTGGGATATGCATGGTGCAATCCTCGAGAAAAGGTAACACGGTTGGTGAGTTAGACATGATTTGGTTCAGATTTGGCGTGGTTGGAATATGCTCGGTCTCGTCCTCTTCGATAAATTCATCCTCACCCTTATCGTTCTCATATTGAATTGAGGGTGGTTTGTAGACAAATTCATGTCTCGAGTTGGAATCTGTGGTGTAAGGAAGAGATTCAACGTGATGGAATTCCTGTTCCTTACTTAATCTTTCTATCCTCCTCTCCAAGTCTTGGCTTATCGCTTGTTGGTTCCTTCTTCCTTGATCGATTTGATGTTCCAATTCAACCAACAGGTTCTGTTAGATATTAACTTTTCACTTACACATCAAACCATAACACAAAGTAGCATATAGATGGAATTCTAGAGAGAGAAAGTTAGAGGTTTAGGGAACTTAGTGAGAGAAAGTGAAAGATATTATTATGAGCTCCAACTCTCTACCTTGGAAGGTAGAGAGTATTTATAGTCTTACATAAAACGCCACACTTCGGGCTGTGGATCAGGCATACAGTGGGTAAAGACTCGTCCGTCCTCCACGGTGTTACTTAACTAAATTACTACTTATCTTAAAAGAACTACGACTACGAGCTTTCTAACGATTACATATACTTGAGGTGACCGACTCTTTACTACCGGGAATTTCTAATTCCTAACAATCTCCCCCTAAGGGAGGTCACCTCAATCATGTACCAAAATTACATAGAATACAAATAGATATTACTTTAATAATTGATCTTGTATTCTTGATGTAGTCCTTTGCTCCTAAGCTCGTAGTCATTTATTCTTCACATTGCATGTTTGGTTGATCCAAGTGGAGGTCTTTTACTGATCCACGTGATGATAATTTTGAGCCATCATTTGAGATCATCAGCTATCAACAATCTCTGAGACATCCATTGTGGTGTTGTGACTTTGGGACCGACATGCTCACATTCTGGATCATGATATCTTCTCATCAGAGTAGCGGAAGCATTTGTTGAATCATGATATTGGCAGCAGCGTAGCAGAAGCATGGAGTGAAAATATCAGAGTCATTGATGCACTAATCATGATTTCTTTTGAGATGAATGTGTTTAGTGAGCATGCGGCTATGGATTGACTGCTTCATTCTGATCAGCTGCAAACGTCGGGCGTACCTGCATACAACAGTTAGCAACAAATCGCATGAAAGTGTCTTTGATCACTTTCGTTGAATTGAGGTACACGGCCCACGGTTCCTCGTTGATCAGTACAAGTACTGCCTGTGATCAGGTAGGATTCCTAAGAATCTCCTTGACAGGGTTTCGCAGCTGTTCTAGCTGTTCTCAAACCGGAACATCTCAAAGAAGACAACACGGAGTGAGTGAACCAGTGAATTATAAGTCCACTGATTGATGAAAAGAGATTTGAAAAACAATCGTGTATTGCTCAATAGAAATTGTTTTGCAATACAACGAAGGTTTTATTGAAAATCAATTATCAATCATAAAAATACCTTTTAGTTTGAAAAATGAGTACACAGTCGATGTGCTAAAGAAAAGAGTTTTTAAGCACAAAGACCGGTTTTTCAAAGGTATCCGTCAATCCATAACCTGAACCAGGTTTGATTCAATAGATTGAATCGCCCCATTGTTTCTGTTCAGTTGTCACATGGTTGATCTATATGATAGATCTCACATGCCACCTACCAGGAGCTTGTTTGATGTTGGCTCCAGAAGGCTTTCCATCTTCATTGTGAATGTGTAAACACATCACTCAGATGTTCTGGCAATACCACAAGGATAATGCGTAGGACTCAAGATACAATCTCTCTTTCCACATTGTGTGAAACAGAGAGTCTTCATTGAAAGTGTCCTAATAAGATTTATTGATGATCTCGTGGCTCTAGACTCAATTTGTGCATATTTGGATCCTGTGCCGGAGACTAGGGAGAGGGTCTCCTACTTCAATATCAACCATCTCTAAGAGAAAGTCGATAGATAATGTCGGTTCCCCGTGAGAATGAAACAAGTCCTTTTAAGAGGAACTTGAGTGGTTTGGAAAGTTGTAGTGCAGTGCGTCACTGGGTCCATGACGTCTTGTCTTCAATACCGATGTTACCATCAGTAGCATATGAAGTGAACCCGGTTTCTGCCCTAAGGTTGAATAAATGGAGGGCTATTTGTTTTCACCCTTTTTTTCATTCAATTCTTTTTAATTCTTCAACCCCTTCAGTGCTTACCGAGACTTCATAGCTAGAACCTTGTTGGGTTTATTCCAGTACTAGCTCAGTCTTAGTCCGCACTCTTCCCATATCTCATTTTTTCTCCTTTTATCATCATACCTAAGGACTTCTACACTAACTAGTGGATTGTCCCTGGGTAGATCCCTCCGGTTCTGGCGGATCATGGGAACCAATACCTAACCTTATCATCCTTATATCACCGTACATAAAGTAAAGTTGGTAGGTCTATTTGGTATTGTTCATCTGCCATTGGATTCAATTGAAAACCATTTGAAAATCAATTCAGATACTTGTGATATATTATCAAGGCTTTTTGTACCTGAATTGTTTTTGATATTTTTAGAACGAGAACTCCCCCTCAACATGTGCATCAAGTATTTGAAGATGTTTTGCACACGGAGGCAAGAGAAAGAATTAACTTCTTTTGATTACCATTTTCTAAAAGATATCAACATCACTTCCCTCAACAGATCAAGTAGGTATAGCATTTCCGGGAAGGATGAGGTTTCCATGAATTTACTCCCCCTCAATATGTGCCTCGAGGTTTGAAAAGAGTTTTGCACATACTAGAGGGAACCTGCACATTAGGATGAATGATCACGTTTCAAATCAAAGGTTTAAGATAGATGCTCCCCCTCAACATGTGCATTGAAAATTTGAAATCGTTTGTCACATGAGGGCAGGATAGCATGTACATCCTTTTATAACCATTTACCTAATTATCAGTTTAAATCCAATTTAAATCACACATTCTCCCCCGATCACAATTATCAAATCATTTGAGATTTGTGATCTCGTATAGATTTAAATTGATTTTGAAAGCTTTTAAGGAGAATTGTGACATGATTGTGAAAGCGTTTGAACTGATAAGGATCGGATTTTAAGACTTTAAAACTCCATTTATAAAACATGCATGTATATCTTTTGAAAACAATTTAATGCCAAATAACTTTTTAATTTAATTGAAATCATTCTCCCCCTCAATCAATGACGTAGGTTGTTGATTGAGAGATAGAGATTTTGACAAATACGTCCTGATGATTATCAAGAATAGAGATTGAGTTATTTTTCAAAGCATTTAGTTTTCAGCAGATAGGAGTTTATAGAATCAGAGCATAGGATTTGAAAACATGGTAAAACATGGCTCTGTTCTTTCTTTAAAACCGGGTTATTGCCTGAAAGTGACAATAAACCATTGTTTCTCTTTCTCCCAAAAATATTTTTTGATTTTTTTGAAATTTTTTTTTTTTTTTTTTTTTT
>BPTQ01000005.1:283873644-283973732 GCA_019973895.1 Chrysanthemum seticuspe
GTGACATTTGTCCCGATTATGTCTGTGATCATAACGTAGATGAGTGTTACTAAGGTAATGGAGTGACAGACTATACTTACGAAGATAAAGACTACACCCACAAGGTTGACAACGATGATTGGTTTACCTTGGGTAAGAACGTACCCCTAGGGTTAATAGGTCAATAGGTAAGAACAGACACAAGTTGACGTCTAGCAAGTTTAGCAAGACACCATGGACCTGAGTCCGACAAGGTTCGTATACTGACCTCTGGCCAGCGCCGAGTACTTGAAGCATTCGTTTAAGTATCCCTGACAATCTAAACCATTACTAGTAAAACCACGATATTACCCAATACCTCTAATACAACAACCATTATCACAGTAGAGCTCTCACATAATACACCTTCCAAATCCAGTATTAGACAAGAGACAACCAGTTAAGACACTGAGACTAGATCTTCATCGGAAGTCTTTTGTATGAACGAAACAATCTCTAGAATTACCATTCCTTGACAACTTTCCTTGAGCACCGAGTTTGGAAATGTGGTAGAGATAGCTACTATACTACTCTCGAAGTGGTTAGACGAACAATAGTTTCCGAAGTTTTTGTTTCAGTACCAATACCGTAGCAGCAGAGTTAGTGAACTTGAAGCCGTGGTAGTTGCTAGAAAGGTCTTTCCTGAATCAACATCCAAATGGATCTGATTTCATACTTTTCCTAGTAGAAACAAGTCGTACAGTTAACCCTTTTTCTAAGTCCTTTCTGGAAAGATCGTTGATGGTGCCGAAGTTCAAGTGATTGAGACGACGATGCCATAACCATGACTTTGTTTTTGAAGCCTTTGATAACAAGCAGATTGGTGAAGCTCTCATCATATCATCGATAGAGATGGTGTAAAGGTTTGAGCCACGAGTTCCTTTCAACAGTTCCTTACCATTAAGATCTCTAACAAAGCAAGTATGTTTTCTGAAGGCTACTTCTAGATCAGAGTCACAGAATTGACCAACAGAGAACAGATTATGACCTAAACCTTCCACATAATACACTCTCGAGATGACACTATTACCAACAACATAATCTCCATAACCCATTATAGCACCAAAATGATCATTACCAAATCTAACAGTCCCTATGAATTTGCTTACGAAGTTCATGAGCCGCGACCGGTCTCCAGTCATATGCTTGGAACAGCCTGAGTCCAGGTACCACAGAACGATTTGAACGATCTGCAGTTGAACACAGACAAGAATGGATAACTGGATAATTGGGATCCCCATGCAAGAATGGGTTCCATTTGGTTAGTAGCAACAGTTGGAACACCCACATCAGAAATAGAAGCATTCATATCAGACAGTGAGGTAATGGAATCATTGTGAGTAGATGCAATACTAGTGTCTGTATTAGCCCTGTTTACAGTGTGACCACTTCTTAAGGGAATAGTTCTACCAGTAGGCATCCATTTTCTAGTGGGCATTATCTGATTGGTCTTATGACCAACAGGTATCCAATAAAAACCTATTCTGCTGAATGTTCTTCCTGTGGGTTTCCATTGTTTTCTAACTTTCTTTCGCTTTTGCCTTTTAGCCTTTTTAGCATGAATTTTAGCATTAACAATATTAACTGGACAATTAACATCATTAGGCAAAACATTGACATCACAATCATGATTAGAAACAGAATTCAAGCAATCATCAGTACAAGTTTTGCAAATAGTATCAGAATTCGAATTAATTACAGTACGCCTATGGCTCATACTAGAATGAACACGATTCGTTTTATTCGATTCAAACTTAAGGTTCCTAGATTGTTCTTCTACTTTCTTCCAGTGCACATTCTTAGCTTGAGAGGTCCTATCATTCCTTGTATTGTCTTGAGACTTTGACCTGCTCCCTTTAATGTCACTGATTACTCCTGTAGAGGGAATGGGAACATTAGTTTGTTTTACTACTCTTTGCACCACCTGTTTAGATGTGCTGGGATCTGAACTACATGCAGGTGCACTATGGTTCACTTTCTTAAAGCGAGATGTACTGAGATTAGTACTCCTAGAGGGCACATTTGAGTTCTCTTTCCTAGCATTGACAGATCTAGAATCTGAACTACTCAAGGGTACACTACGGCTCTCATTCAAAACATTGGGAATAGAGTGCATATCATATTTGGCCTTAGGCATTGAGCATGGAATCAAAGGGTTAACTCTCTCACCTAATGTCTTTGGGCATATAGTGATCAAGCATTCTAAGATTTCTTGAGATCGTTTGGCATATGAGCATGCATGTCCAATTGCATTATCATGAGGTTTCTCTAGCTTATCCTCTTCAACAATCTCACGCAGGCATTCTAAGCAATCCTTAAGGGATGAGAAATATGTTTGAATGGCAAGTTTGTTGTTCCTTAGGTGAGGGGGGACATATGTCACAGATAAAGTAGATTTATTACCAGAGTGAACCTTTGATACAACATTCTCCCCATTGATCATTGGCATTTTCCCTTTTACCTGACTCCTCAGATTCTCAATTTCTTTTTGCAATGAAGTTATTTGTTCGTTGTTTTTATTACGAGTGACATTAATTGATTCAAACAACTCATTGAAGTGACGTTTAACCTTTTCATTTTCTTCTAGAAAACTTTCGTTTTCCTTTTGTAAAGCATTTACAAGGTTTTGAAGATGAAACGTTTGAGAATTCTGAGAATCTAAAGAAGGAGGCATTTGGGAGCCTGTCATATTGTATGTTTGACCCTTTAATTGAGAGATTTGGGCTTTCAACTTTCTGATCGTGTTGCACTGAGCTTGAATCTGTTCATCACGTTTGTTGATTTGAAAAACTGCATCAAACTCTGGAGCATCTGAAGATGTCTTGACATTTGAAGTTTTGACATTTTCTTTGAGATGTTGATATTTTAGTTGTAAATTAAAGTACTCAACTTCTAGTTTAGAAAAATGTTTAACCAAATTGTCGTGATCATCCAGTTCAATTTTCTCGTTTAGTTTGGAATTAGTTTTTTCAAGCTCAATGACACGATCATGGGAGACTTTCAGGGCCACAGATAATTCATGAAATTTGGAAGCATTAATAGAGCAATTTGAAGCAGTGAAAAAAACATCTTGAGCAACACATTCAGTAATAAGATTCTCATTTAATGTATGCAGGTTCTTTCTCTCAATCTCATTATATTTTAGTGCACGCTCATAGTCACTAACTTCAACAACCATTGCATCAAATTCCTTTTCCATACCCTTAATATCAGTTTCTACCCCCTTTTTAAGACTCTCAAAGTGATCTTTTAGAAGTTTAAAGAAGGGCATGACCTCAGTTAAATAACATTCTTTCATTTGTTCAAAACCTCTTTCTCCTTCAGTTATACCAGTAGGTGTGATCCTTTTCTTGCAAGTTTTCTCAAAATCAACAAATAGTTGAAATATAACGTATTGGCTAATTAATGTCTTGCTTTTAGTGGCAATTGTTCTAGGAACAAGATGCATTGGTGTATTAGGAGGATACACCGTCGCTCTAGGCATTTTCAAAAGGGGAGGGTTTGTTTCAATTATGTTTTCCGCTTTCTGCTTATCTAAATCCTTTTTCCAGAAGACTTGTTCGGGAGTCAACAAAGTCTGAGGCTTAAACTTGTTCAAGGAAATCCAGTTTTCCTTCTTGTAATCATGAGGAGAGATGATTATGTTTTTCTCTTTGCATTTGGGATCATTTTGTTTATTATTCATCTTTTCCCTAGTGATTTCATTTAATATCTTATCTTCCTCAGTGCACTCAACGCAACTAGGTTTCTGCCTAGGCTTAAGGACTTCATTACCATCATAAAGCACCTTATGAGCATTTCTAGCCTTTTTAATTACCTCTGGATTTGGTTCCTCAACAAGGGGAATGCTATGCTTATCGCTTAAGACACGATGTTTCGTGACCATGTGAGCAGTCTGAATGGTGTTTCCTTGTAAGTACAACTTGTTTTCAAGTTTGTTTTTCAAAGTTTTCAGATTAGAAAAATCTCTCAAGAGTTTTGATTCCTTTGCATTAAATTCTTGCTTAAGCATTTTCACATTTTCTTGAAGTTCTTGTTTTTGCTTAGCTGTTTTAGAAAGTTTTTCTTGCAAGGAATTTAATTCTTGTTTCAATACTTCTTCTCTAAACTTACTTTTTCTAATTACTGTACTCACTTGGACATAATTCTTGTTTCAATACTCTTCTCTAAACTTACTTTTTCTAATTACTGTACTCACTTGGACATCCATTTCCTGCTCACGAGTGGTCAACTCAAATTTAGCACGTTGTTCATAAATTGCAACACGTTCCTTATAGGCATTTAGTTCAGAAATTATAGAGTCATCAGGAGCACATGCAGTGTAATCATCAAAGACATAGTCATTGTTGACTGCAGAAGATGCATCACTTGGTACAACTTCACTTTCACTTTGTTTCACGTATTGATCGTATGGGACAATATTGATATTACCCATATTTTCAATATTTGATTCAATAGTTTCAGTTGGTTGTACTTTGTCATGCATCTGTTGCACATCAGCATCATCGTATAGCTTTAATACCTCTGAGATGAGTTTGTCCTTGGATGGGCCAGCTTGTGGTGAAGAAGAGATCTTGGGAGAAACCATTGGAGAGATGCTAGCCATAAAGATTGTGTGTGCAGTAGGTCCATCATCTACATCAGAGTCGTATGCATCACAGTCAGCGACTTGAAAGGCGTTCTGATGATTGTGACCTATCTCCTGAATAGGCTGCTCATCCACATCTGCATCATAGGTCTTGGCATTACCCTCAGCAAGAAAAAGCAATTCCTCTTCATCCAACGCAGCACCATTGTCCTGAGCTTGTGCCAGTAACATCTTATCTCTGAAGTAATCAGCATTCTGTGGACGCTTTGGAGATGTGCAGTTCCTTGCAATGTGTCCCTCACCACCACAGTTATAGCATTTGATCGGCTTAGCTTGACCTTGGTTACCATTCCTTCCTCGAATCTGATTGCCCACATATCCTCTACCAGCACCACCCCTTCCCTGATCATACTGTCTTTCCTGAACTAGTTGCACCACAATCCTTCCATCTTTAACAGTGGCTTGATTATGTGGGTTAGATGCAGTTCTGAGGTTGTTGTTGGTTTGTGGGAGAGAATTCATGTTTTGACTAATGAGTAGAGCTAGTTGATTCATGATGTTATCCACGCGTGCATCAGCATCAGCTTGTTTGAACATAGGATCAGGAATGAGTTTGTGATTACCATTACCCAAGGGTATGACTTGTGATGCTTTGGTTGTGATTCCAATGTTTGAGTAGAAAGCTGTTGAGTCATTAGACGAACTTGTCTCTCCCTGGTTGGTTTTGAACTGATTGAGAATCAATTTTTCAAACATAGCATGTCTCTCATTCTGAAGGAGGAAGGCATAGAGTTGCTCATAGTTTGTATTCTTCAGTCCTTTAGTGAGCTTCACAGCTGTGACAAACTTGTGCCATTCGGGATTCATGTTGTTCACAAACTTTGAGTTCAGCTGAATGTTAGGCATAGTCATTCTGATGTTTCTCATGTCATTCACTAACTTATGAAATCTCACATAGTACTCATAGACACTCTCATCTGGTTTCATCTTGAAGTGCTCAAATTCGTCATAGAGTTGAGATTCTCTGTCTTCCATAGTTAATTCTGAACCTGAGAGAAGCATCTTAACGTTATCCCAAACAGCCTTTGCATCAGTGTTATGATTGATCAGCTTGTAGATGTCTTTAGGAAGACCTTGAAGAACAATGTTTGAAGCCCTGATATCTGCATCGAATCTCTTTTTCTCCTTATCATCAAGCTCATCGTACATTTTAGGTCTGTCCATTCCGTAAACAGGAGTACCATCTTCATTAGTATCAAGTATGTCTCTAGTCGTCTCAACCCGATATGGTCCTTCATCAATGGATTTGAGAATGTTGACACCATTTTCTTTTCCAAGGCAATACAGTCTGATTCGTTGAGCCCAAGAGTCGTAATCAGTTCTGTCAAGCATGGGTGGACGAGTATCTGAACCAGCTGCTTGTACATCCTCGGCAACAGTGGAGATGATAGTAGGGACGTTGGTAGACATGTTAACAGATTATACGGGATTTTATAACTCAATGATTAAACCGGGAAATACATTCTTTCACGGGATTTTACTAAATCAAGAGAAAACCGTAAACAATCACTCAAGTCGCTAGATGATAAAGCTCTAAGTCGCTAGAAACAAATGCACTAAGTCACTAGAAACAAATGCACTAAGTCGCTAGAAACAAATGCACTAAGTCGCTACCAATTAATTCGCTAGACAGCCAAGTCGCTAGAATCCCAAGTCGCTAACAGAAAAGCAAGTCGCTAAGTAGTAACTCGCTACGGACCAAGTCGCTAACCAAATTTTGGCAGCAATTCGCTACACAAGTCGCTAGAAACACAAGTCGCTAAAGAGCAACTCGCTACTGACCAAGTCGCTACCACAAGTCGCTACCCGTAGTGGAGATTCCACTACTTGTACTTTAACTCGCTAGCTCTAACTCGCTAGCTTTAACACTGTAAGTCGCTACAAAACTGTGAAGCAAGTCGCTACCAAGAGACTATTCCGAGAGCTAAGTCGCTAGCTTGAAAAACCAAATAAACTTCACTTTTCAATCCAAAAACAACCCAACCAAGATGATTCAAGCTTACCAAATGAAAACCTAAACACTTTTGATGATTCTAAACATAAAAGTACCAACAAAATTCAAACTTTAACACAAGAGATCAACCAAATGATGCAAAAACCACTAAACTTTTTCAAACTCAAAAACCACCTAAAAACCACTATAAATCCAAAGATGTGCAAGATATGATCTAACCATGGCTCTTGATACCAATTGTTAGATATTAACTTTTCACTTACACATCAAACCATAACACAAAGTAGCATATAGATGGAATTCTAGAGAGAGAAAGTTAGAGGTTTAGGGAACTTAGTGAGAGAAAGTGAAAGATATTAATATGAGCTCCAACTCTCTACCTTGGAAGGTAGAGAGTATTTATAGTCTTACATAAAACGCCACACTTTGGGCTGTGGATCAGGCATACAGTGGGTAAAGACCCGTCCGTCCTCCACGGTGTTACTTAACTAAATTACTACTTATCTTAAAAGAACTACGACTACGAGCTTTCTAACGATTACATATACTTGAGGTGACCGACTCTTTACTACCGGGAATTTCTAATTCCTAACAGGTTCGTCATATTCTCATTGGCTTTTGTTTGATTGGCCATCCATTCTCTTATCATCTCCTTCGGTGAGGTTTTAGGTGTATTGAAATGTTGTGATGGATGTGGTATTGTATTCCATGGCTGATATCGAGGATATGTATGGGTTGGGTTGTGATATGGATAGGAGTACGAATTTCTGGAATTTTGGTGGTGATATCCTCCGTGATATCCTTCATGTTGGACTAGGTTCGCTTCCATGGGATCACACATCGGTGTGTCATCCTCAGCATCATAGTTTGAAGCGTGGTGACTATTTCGCAATTCCATCATCTCCCTCCGTATGCTTATGAATTGGGTATCGATGTTTGTTGAGAGAGCTTCCAATTTCTCGATCAATGAGGCATGATCGGTATTGATGTTTCTTCTACCGGTGGAAACAACGGCTTTCGGATTGGAATCGTTCGAGAGACCACTTCTTGTAAAGATAGCGTTGACATACTCGCGTCTCGTTTGTGGTGGACGGTACGTCTTATCATTTGATGGTTTTGGGTTGGATTGGGTATTACTTGACAATAAACCAGATGGTCTAGAGGAATGTTGGTCAGAAAATCTGCCAAACTTGTTTTCAAGATCTTGGATAGATGCTTGATGATTTTTCTGTCCTTGCTCAACTTTGGCTTTGAGATTGAAAAATTGATTTTTGATAAAATCATTTGCAGATTTTTGAGCAGCCACGAATTCTCTCATGGTTTTCTCGAATTCGGTTTCTTCCATCTTTTTGTCGGGATTTTGTGATGGTGGATCGTCAGTTCGTGGTTGAGAATCACGGTTGTCATCCCTTGGTTGGCGATCTTGCCAATTTCTAGAATTTCGACCGTAATAATTACTACGATATCCTCCTCCACGGCATCCTCCTTGATCATAACTCGCTTCTCCTTCCTTCGGTCCACCCATAGGTTTATCGTCGCACTCGGACGATGGATGATTTCCTCCACAATTGTTGCATCCGTCTCGCATTTCCTTCATTTCATCTTTGATATCTTTGTACTGCGAGTCGATTTTCGAGGTTAACGCTTCCATCTTCTCCATGAGTTTTGAGGTATCGGTGTTTTCGACAAAAGCAACGGTTTTTCGGAGAGGTTTAGTTTTGGAATCTTTGGACCAATCAAGTTTGAGAAGTACTCGATCTTCGAGCAATTGATGTGCATCGTTGGGAGTCTTATAGAGAAAAATTCCTCCAGCATCAAGGATGCCTTGAGAGATTTCATCTAGTCCATGGTAAAAGATTTGGATGATGGTTCCTTTTGATAATCCATGTCCATGACAACTACGAAGCAAATCTTTCATTCGAAGCCAAGCTTCGACAAGTGATTCGTTTGGGTTTTGGTTGAAAGCACGAATTTCTCCCATTAATCGATCAAACATGGCAGGTGGAAAGAATCGGCTTACAAAAGCTTGCCTCATCTCCTCCTAAGTATTGATGATTCCTGGGGTTAATTCATTGTACCATACTTTAGCATCTCCGGCGAGTGATGATGGGAAAAGTTTGAGTTTGATGGCATTGACATCGGTGTCGCCATAACGAAACATGCCGCAAATTTTGATGAATTCGGCAATGTGCTTATGCGGATCGGCCCGCGCACGGCTATCGAATTGTCGGTCTTTGATCATAGAAAGGTGATGTCCCTTCACGGTGAAGTTGTCACCAAGATTAATAGCAACAATAGCACTTTCGGGGGTTGGTGCTACGGTTCGGTTGGTTCCCCACATGGGTTGATCGTCCGCCATGGGAAAAGGTAAATTGGTGAAAGGGTTGTAAACAACTTTGGCTTCTACGAGGTTATCCAATGGTGGATTTGGTACTCTAGGTACACGATTTTCCAATGGTATGAAAAGTGTTCTTCTTCTTCTTCGAATCAAAAGTTCGGGGTTGGTAAGAGGTGTAATTGGTTCAATTCCCGCTGCTTGAGTGTTCATACAATGTCCTAGAGAATCCAGGCAATATCTAAACACACGGACAAACAATGAACACAATTTTTATGGGTCAGAGTAGGTAACCGGATCGGTTGCGGGATGCGAACGATCGGTTAGACCAGTTGATTGATGGGCAAAAATTGTAACCGATTCGGTTGAGGGGCAACCGGATCCGGTTAAGGTTTCTGAAAAAAAATTTTTGGGTTGAATCGACTTAGGGAAATTCAAAAACTTGTTTAAACACAATCAAATCCCCGGCAGCGGCGCCAAAAACTTGATGTGCCCGGTTGGTGCAAGTTTTAAATTTATAAAAGGTGAATTACCAATATTACCAATAACACATACGAGCAAGTATACTCGTCCGTTATAGCAAGATTATGAAGGTAAGTCGGGATCGTTCGCAGGGATTTGAGTGAATCTAAACACAAGTTTGAATTAACGGAGTCTATCCAAAACATATAACAAAGCAAATAGATATAATGAAATTCAGATGATTAAAAACTATACTTGCTTAAACTAGTTTCATATCATAGATTAATGTGATTGTGTTAACCTCTTAACATGTTGGTTATGATAATTAGTTGGTGTACTAATCTATTGTTCTTACAAGTTAAACTTTGATCAAGAGTTTAGTTCATAAAAACAAGCATTAAGTCTAGCCAATCAATTCAAGATCAATTCAAATTTTATAAGTCTACATACATAAACTTAAACACAAAAACATCCACTTGTTCATCAAATTGCTTAAGAAATGGTCAATACAAAAGGTAACCGATCATAGACAAAAGGCTACAATTGATTCTCAACAACTAATCTTACGACCATTTAGATGTTTCCAACCAATCCAATTTGATAATCAAAAAGCGTTTCTATTACAACCACACCTTAGTTCCTTTGTATAATCAAGAATAATGGGTAAAAACAATCATCCATAGACAAAATGATTATGACTAGTTGAATAACACGAAGTTTTTCGACCCCAATGATTACTATCAATTAGCCAAACTTGATTAACAAATGTCACTATGAAACTTTAGCACAATTGGATCTTAGAATCAACTTGAAATTGAATTAAAACATGTTAACACAATCACTAACTAATCATATGATAATCAACATCATTTAAGCAAGTGCATAAAGAAACTAGCCACTCATAGCAAATATAAACATAAACTCAGAACTTTGAACATTAGAAAACATGATTAAAGGTCTTACAATGATTGAAATGAGATTACAAATGATGTAGTAATGATGCCTCATGTATTGGTGATGACTTCTTGATGGTTTGACCTCCAAATGATGACTTCTTGGACCTCCAAAGTTTCCTGGAACTTTATGGACGAATTTAGGCTTTGAGAGAGTAGTAGTGGTGGTAAGATAGGTGTGAGAGAAGATCTCTCAAGTTGTGGTGTATTTGGATGATGAAAACATACACAAATGAGTCCTATTTATACTACTCTCAAGCCTAGGGGTATTAAATGTTGAACTTGGCCTCCAAGGAGTTTAGAAGGACCTAGAATACATGAAGGAAGGACCTAGAATCGTTTGGAATAAGTTTGGAACCTTAGTAATGGAAAAATGTCTGAAACAGGACCTCCAACCGGATCCGGTTGAGCTCCAACCGAATCGGTTGGTCTTGCTGACTAGTCTCCAACCGAATCGGTTGCGGGTCTCGACCGATTGGTTGGAGCAAAATCACAAAAATTAATAAACAGCAAAGTTGTAGATCTTTCTCTTAGCTTTCCGTGGCCGCGAACGGGGGGTCAAACGGAGTCCGTATGCAAAAGTTATGGCCAAAATGGTGAAGGTGTGTCGGGAACAACAAGTCTTCCAATATATCTTCGTTTAAGCTTCTTTTCTTCATTTCTTTCTCGTTTCCCTTCTTGAACTTTATTCTTGAGTCTTTGGACCAATAACTTGATGACTTTATCTTCTCGAATATACTCCACAAGTCTTGCTTTGGTCGGGAATTCTTCATACATGGAGAAATCTTTGTATTTTACTTCTTTTTCCGTCTTTTTCTCCACTTTCCTATACTTGGCTACAAATGAACTAGCAAACGCACTTTGATATGATTAAGCAACAAAAGCAAATGATTATAACCAAATAACATACATAAAAACACGGATAACGCTACTAAAAACATGCATAATTTGAGCGTTATCAGTTTTGCAATAAATTGTTTTGGCAAATTTGTAAATCCCATACATTTTTGGAATTGAAAACTTGTTTGTCAATTATTTTTTTTCAACAATTACCTATTCTATACTTTCACCACTAGCAGATCAACTGATGTGGTGAAACTATGATAATGAGGATCCAAAATTCAAGGAAAATTCTATGGTTAATATGAATATTGACCAAAGGGTATTTTATTTTCTTGAATGTTTACTTATCGAAAGTACTAACTTTTGAACTTTTATTTTCTGTAGAAATGGCTCAAGCTGAATCTACTGCACTAGCCTCGTCGTTCAAATCTATGTTTGATCGAGAGAAATTGACTGGTAGCGCGAATTTCAATGATTGGTATCGACAACTCAGAATTGTCTTGAGGGTTGCCAAAAGACTAGATTATTTGACTACGCCTTGTCCTCCTGAACCTACAGGTGGTGCTACTGCTGAAGCACGAGCTGCATGGCAATCTGAGTATGAAAAGTATAATGAGGTCGCCTGCATTATGCTTGGGAGTATGAATTCAAACTTGCAAAAACAGTTTGAGAATTACTTCCCTCACCTCATGCTTGAAGAATTGCAAAGGTTGTTTGAAAAGCCTGTGACTGTAGAGCTGTATGATCTGATAGATGCTCTACACAGTTGCAAGCAAGGAGAAGGGAAACCTGTGAGCGCCCACTGCCTGGAAATGATGAGTTACATGGACCAGCTCGGGCGACTCAATTATGTCTACCCCAATGACATACAAGTTAGCCTTATCAACAGATCCCTTAACAAGGAGTTTGATGGTTTCGTGCGCAATTACAATATGCATTGCACGGGGAAGACAGTCAGTGAGGTACATGCAATGCTCATTGATTACGAGAAAGGTTTGCCCAAGAAGGCCCCTACACCTACGGTTCTAACCATCCAAAAGGGTAGGATTTCTAAGCCTAATAAGCCGCTAGCGAACAAGAAAGGGAAAGGTAAGGGTAAAGTTGATAAAGGAAAACAAGTTATGGTTTATCAACAAGAACCCAAGAAGTACCCTCCCAAAAAGCGTGAGAATCCTAACAAGGATCAGGCTTGTCATCACTGCACCGAGGTAGGACACTGGAAGAGGAATTTTCCGCTCTACCTTGATGAGTTGCGTACTAAGAGGTATAAAAATACTGGCACTGTGGCTAGTACTTCAGGTGCTCTTTTGATGATAGAATTATTTGCTTTTCCTCATAAAATAAATTCCTGGGTATATGATACTGGATGTGGTATTCACATTTGTAATACACTGCAGGGACTTAGAGGTGCAAGGAAGCTCGCCTATGGACAACAATACCTGCACGTGGGTAATGGAGCACATGCAGTCGTTGAAGCTATAGGCACGTTTGATTTAGTTTTACCTTCGGGTTTAGTACTGTCTTTGAACGATTGTCATTACGCGCCTTCTATTGTTAGGGGTGTCGTTTCTGTTTCCTTGTTAAAAGATATTGGTTTTATTCATACATTTACTGATTATGGAATTTCGGTTTCTTTAAATGGTGTTTTTTACTTTAATGTTATTCCAGTAAATGGTGTGTTTGAAATTGATTTGCATGATAATATGATTGATAAAAATAATTCTGTCTTTAGCATCAATAATAAAAGAATCAAAAGTGATTTGGATTCTTCATTTCTTTGGCATTGTAGACTTGCTCACATAGGCAAGAAACGCATGCAAAAGCTGCAACACGATGGGCTTTTGCAAGACATCAATGATGAATCATTTGATAAATGTGAATCTTGCATATCTGGGAAGATGACCAAGAAACCTTTTACAAATAGTTTAGAAAGGGCTTCTGATCTTCTTGGTGTGATACATACTGACGTATGTGGACCACTAAGACATGTGTTAAGGAAGGGTGCTAGCTACTTCTTAACCTTTACTGATGATTTCAGTCGTTATGGTTATGTTTATTTACTTAAACATAAACATGAAGTCTTTGAAACATTTAAGGTTTTTAAGAGTGAAGTAGAACTGCAACTAGGAAAGAAGATTAAAGCTCTTCGATCCGATAGAGGTGGTGAATATTTAAACCAAGAGTTTAAAGATTATCTTGCTGAGTGTGGTATCGTCCAGCAACTCACATCTCCATATACTCCACAACAAAATGGTGTATCTGAGAGAAGAAATCGTACATTGTTAGACATGGTGTGATCAATGTTTAATCTTACAACTCTTCCCTTATCCTTTTGGGATTATGCATTAGAAACTGTTGTTCGCATATTGAATATGGTTCCAACTAAGAAGGTTGATAAGACTCCTTATGAAGTGTGGTATGGGAAAGCTCCCAACTTGTATTACTTAAAGGTCTGGGGTTGTGAGGCGTTTGTTAAACGTGACTCAGCTGATAAGCTACAACAAAGATCTGTTAAGTGAATCTTCGTAGGATACCCAATGGAAACTATGGGTTACTACTTTTACTTTCCACCTGAAAACAAAGTAATTGTTGCTAGGTATGGAGACTTCCTTGAAAGGGATCTCATATCTCATGAATTCAGTGGGAGAGTTTATGATCTGGAATATGATCAAGAAGATACAACACCTTCTGAAAACACTAGCCAACCTCAAGTAGAACCTGAAAGCCTGAGTGTTCCACCTGAAGTTGAAGTGGTTCCCATTCGTAGATCCGCAAGGACTACGCGTGCACCTGAGCGTCTATGTCTTAACGTAGAAGCTGAGAAAAATATGTTAGGGGATCTTGGTGAACCTGCTAACTATAAGGCTGCCATGATGAGTCCTGAAAAGGATAAATGGCAAGTTGCAATGAATGGGGAAATGCAATCCATGAGAGATAACGAAGTCTGGATAGAGGTTGACTTACCTCCAAATGCTAAGGTAGTTGGAAGTAAGTGGCTCTATAAGATAAAGACTGACATGGATGACAATGTACACACCTATAAAGCTCGTCTTGTAGCTCAAGTGTTTACTCAAACTTTTGGGATAGACTACGAGGAGACATTTTCTCCTGTAGCAGACATTAGAGCTATTAGGATTCTTATAGCCATAGTTGCGTACTATGACTATGAGATATGGCAAATGGATGTCAAAACTGCCTTCTTAAACGGTCGCCTAGATGAGGACATCTATATGGCGCAGCCTGAAGGGTTTGTGAATCCAAAGTTTCCAAAGCGTGTATGCAAACTTCAAAGATCCATTTATGGGTTGAAGCAAGCATCAAGGCAATGGAACAAGAAGTTTGATGAAGAAATCAAGAAATTTGGTTTCACTCAAAATCTTGATGAGCCATGTGTATATCACAAAGCTAGTGGGAGTAATGTTATTTTCCTTATCTTATATGTCGATGACATATTGATCATGGGAAAAGACATTCCAAGTTTGCAAGATGTAAAGTCTTATCTTGGAAAGTGCTTTTCTATGAAGGATTTAAGGGAAGCAGCATTTATTCTGGGAATCAAGATCTACCGAGATAGATCAAGGCGGTTGATTGGACTAAGCCAAAGTACTTACATTGATAAAATATTGAAGAGATTCAATATGCAAGATTCCAAGAAGGGATATTTGTCGATGCAAGTTGAACATGGCTTAAGTAGTGAATTATGCGCGTCAACACCTGAAGAGGTGGCACACATGAGAAAAGTTCCTTATGCTTCGGCTGTAGGATCTATCATGTATGCTGTGAGATGTACAAGGCCTGATGTGGCGCTTGAACAGAATATCACCAGTCGATATCAACAGAATCCAGGTGTGAAACACTGGCAAGCTGTTAAGAACATTCTTAAGTATCTAAGGGATACTAAAGAAATGTTTCTAGTGTATGGAGGAAATCCAGATGCAGAACTTGATGTTACAGGTTTTTGCGATGCGTCTTTCCAAACTGATAAAGATGATAAGAAGTCTCAAACGGGATACGTCTTTGTCATTAATGGAGGAGCAGTTGACTGGAAGAGCAAGAAGCAGACAACGACTGCATTGTCTATTACAGAAGCTGAGTACATAGCTGCTTCGGAAGCTGCGATGGAAGCTGTTTGGATTAGGAAATTCATTTCGGGACTCGGAGTAATGTCCTCAATCGAATTACCTTTAAATGTGTATTGTGACAACTCTGCTGCAATAACATTTGCCAATGAGCCTGGAGTCATGAAGGGCGCCAGACATTTTCCTCGTCGATATCACTATGTTCGAGAACAAGTCGAAATAGGTGAAATCAATCTACTCAAAGTTCATACAGATGATAATCTAGCTGATCCCTTTACGAAGCCTTTGCCAAAGGAAAAACTTACTGACCATGCTGATGGGATAGGACTTCGTTTAGCTAGTAGTTTCATGCAGATCTATGATTAGTATTTGGATAAAGGATGTTATGAACAAATATTACTTTAATGAAATAAAATAGTTGTTTATGTTTATTTTTCATTTTCTTAATATTATATCCTATATTTGCATGTTTAATCCGTGAATAACTTATGTTATTCTAAATAGTCCGTTGTCAATCAATGATATGGGAATGTCATTGAATTAAGACAAATATGAGTTTTGGTGGAATATACTTTAAAAGTATATTGATGCGTGGGACATGCCAGATTCACATGATATTCAATGAATTGAATATAGGACAGATCCCAACTTTACATGATGATACTTATGGATTTTTGAAATTAAGTAAATCATGAAGTGTTTATCCTCAGATTTGAGATACCAGATAACTGTTATGAATGTAGTGCACTTGTGTAAGATAGTCTAACGCTATCCGTAACTGGTAGTTATAAGGGCTATTTTCAGAAGTGTTACAAAATTCATGAGTTATGTTTGTAGTCAAGAGAATTTGTTCCTTTGAATTTGTTTCAAAGCATAATACTATTTTTGGGCCCCTCGTAGGGTTGACAAGATGTTTGTATGGCCATACCCAAGACCAATCTGGAATACGTTCAGAGGATTTGGTAATCTTGTTCAATCAGATATAACGAGAAACAGAATATTAACTTATGAAATGACTTGATCCATATTCATAGTTAATGTAGTATTAGTAACAAAAGGATAAGTAAAAATGATGAATCATTAAATGGTTTTTCCAGGAGACCATACTCGATTCGATCTGAGGGCATTGGCGTGTTAGGCTAGACTAAACCAATGTCATTACTATATTAAGTAATATCCAAGTGGGAGCTGAAAGGTTTTATGGATATATTTAATATACGTATGACCGGATTCGAACTCGAGAGTTCGGGATTGCACACATTACGTATGAGAGTTGATGTTAAATAATTAATATATATAAATGTTATTATTATTAATTATTTGTCACGAAATTAAAACATAACGATAGTTAATATTTAACGAGGTTTGGCTAACGGTCGTTAAATGTAAACTTAAAGGACTAGAGATGAAATTATAAGTCGGGAAAGATCTAGAACCCCTCTTGGGTTGATATGGCCGATCGGTTGGGGTTCCCTAACCCAACCCACACATTAACTTGTTCTCCAAGATTGGTTACCTATAAATACAAACCCCTTGTATTCATTCTAAACCTAATCTTGGTGACTTGCAAACCTAATTTCTCCTCTCCTTTTCCTCTTTCTTGTGTGTGGCCGGTCGTACACCCCTCCCCATAGGGTTTCGATTTGCTTAACTCAAGTTTAAGTGTTAGGTTTGTTTTGTGATCAAGAACCTAGCTTTTCACATCAAATCGCTATTAGTACGTGTGTACAAGAACGAAGGTCAAACGCACTTGTGTTTGTAGGATTTCTGGTGGTCGACTTCTTGGTGGGTCGAATTGTATTAAACCCTAATCTAGGGTTTTGGGTTTTGTTCTTCATTCACATTAACGTGTGTTTCTTGATTTGCTAAAAGGTACACGTATTCTTATTCGGTTAATTAATATACATGTATTATTCATTATACTTCCGCTGCATGCTTTGATGATGTTTACATGTTTTGTAATTGTTATGATTAGTAAAACCCAACAAGAGGTATAGAATATGTAATAATGGGATATCTAATAGGTAAAAAAAAAGGAATAAAGACCGTTGGCAGATGATTTGCTTGTCCATACCAACCTGGCAGTTGACCACATATGATCCTCGCACCATTTAGCAAGGCACAATCAAGCATCAACTTGAAATTTACCAAAAGCCAATCCTTACAATGATGAAACAAGATAAATTTTGTCCAAATGACCCTAAGGGTGAAGTCATCTAGACCTTTCTCTTGGAAGGTAAAAGAAGGATTGAATCCGATGACATACGACTTCATGGTCGGAGTGTGAATTTATGATGTCAAGTATATCGACCATTTGATTATGAAGCCATGGTCTGATCTAAGCATCATTCATGACTCAAATATGTCATTTTTTAGCACTGTTCTAAAAGGCTTGCAAAGGCTCCGCAAAGGCGTAAGGCGTGAGGCTTAGTCATGCCGCTACGCCATGCCGTCACGCCGCCTTATGCCACATGTTTTTGTAAACTCGATATATGAATTATGATATGATTATATAAATATTTTCATACTACTTTGTGCCGCTTTTTTCCACGCCTTATAAACGCAAAAACTTCGCCATGACCGCAAAGGCGTGAGGCTTGGTCATGCCGCCACACCACGCCTCGCGCTATTTATAACCTTGTTTTTTAGACATAAGTGGGCCCTTAACTTATTTCATGGGTTACCACTACCTTACGGCAAGCTAATTTTTTAGATACATTTTTTTGTTACGTAATCATCTACCATATAATATGTGTGTCTCGATAATATATCTGCGAACATCTTTCAAATTTGTTGCAGAGAAAGGTTAGGAAGATATATATATATATATATATATATATATATATATATATATATATATATATATATATATATATATATATATATATATATATATATATATATATATATATATATATATATAAGAAGAATAATTAAAATGAGAAGGGTAAGAAGTAATTCTAGCCACACATTTTAATATGGGAGGGAAAATTTGAATGAAGATGCATCCATTTTTGTAGGTGCATCTAGAATGAGTGGTTGTGGTTACTTCCTATCCTTCTTATTTTTATTATTCTTCTTATTTGATCCTAACTCTATATATATATATATATATATATATATATATATATATATATATATATATATATATATATATATATATAGAGTGAGGATCAGGTGCGGATTTTTTTAATTCGTGCGGATGTGCGGATGGATCTGGACCGCCCATTCCAGATCTGATCTTGACTTTTTGTAAAAAAGTCAAGATCTGCGCTAATTTCACGGTAGCAATTGACCATGTAAACGATTTTTTTAATTTTTTTCCTTTTGAGAGATCGTTACTATTGTTATCTTCTTTCATTTTTTAATTTTTTCAGATTTTTCTGAGCAATTTTTGTTTTTTTGATTATGAGTTCTATCGTGATATTAACGATATTATGAGTCCTACTGTGATATTAACAATTTTACTTAATATCACTGCCTTTTTTATTACGATATTAAGAAAACTTACGGTGATATTAAAAAAATTAACTTTGATATTAAGAAAACATGTAAAAAGTAACTGAGATATTAACAATTTTACTTAAAAAGTTACTTTGATATTAGAAAAAAACTTAATATCACTGCTAGTTTAGAAACTACTGCTAGCCTTAGTGAAACTACTGCCAGCCTTAGTGAAACTACTGCTAGCCTTAGTTAGTAGTGATATTAAGAAAGCTTGATAATTACGGTGATATTAACAAAATTCATAATATCATTGTACCTTTTAACCATGAAAATGATTTTTTTTCTGAATTTTTTTTCAGCGATTCTTAATAAATTGTTGTCCTCTTTCTTTTTTTAATTTTTTCAGATTTTTTTGAATTAATTTTTTTTTGAATGTTACTATGATATTATCCGCACCATCCCTACTTAAAATGTAATCCGCACCCGATCCCTTCCCTATATATATATATATATATATATATATATATATATATATATATATATATATATATATATATATATATATATATATATATGGAGAGAGAGAGAGAGAGAGAGTTAGGATCAAATAAGAAGATTACTTAAAATAAGAAGGAATAATAAGAACTATAACCGCAAATCCGAGATGCACTGACCTAAATTAGATGCATCCCTATAATCTTAGATGCATTATAACGCACCATAGTGTGTTTTCTAGCTTTTAATCAGATGCATATACGTATATTAGATGCATTTCATGATTTCTCTTGTTTTTTATTCCTCTACACGTGCCGAAATCAGGAAAATCAATTTGCACCATCTATACATCAAATTAACTTTCGAAACTCAAGATGTTGCATCTATATGAATAGAAATGCATCAAATGCAAGTCGTTGCATCTCAAATGCGTGGTTTTGGTCACTTCTCACCACTTCTTATTTTAAGTTACTTCTCACTGGATCCCTACTATATATATATATATATATATATATATATATATATATATAGGGATTGGATCATTTGAAAAATCCATCTCAAGAGAAAAGTGTACAAATCACCCCCTCCTCCTCCCCCTCCTTTTTTTCCTAACTCAAGGGGCCTTATTGTAAATTCTTTTATTTTATAAGGTTTGTTTCGTAACTTTTTACAAATTCCCTGATTCATCATATATAATTTCTATTTTTTCTCATTTCTTCTTTTCTTCTTTCTTTGATTCCATGTTCCATTTCTTTTTCTCTCATTTTTTTCCATTTTATTCACATATTCTTCTAGTCAACAAAATAAACACGGTAAGTTATCACATTGACTAAATCCTATCGTTCTACTTCTCAAATCGTCGAATAAAGTTAGTTTCTTAACTTATTTCGATTATATTTTTCTTAGTTTTGTTATCTAAGATTAAATACAAAGCTGATATACGTGTCTATTAAAGTTTATCTGTACTGATTATCGTTTTTTATGAGTTATGCTTTTGTTTTATGAGTTTTGATTCGGTAATCAGCATGTTTTTTCATCGATGAATCGATTTTAATATTTTTGTGTCATGATGCACTGTATAGATTAGTTATTTGAAGCAAATTAAGAAAAGAAGACTTTGAAACATCTTTACAAAAACTGCACACAAGGAGTTTGATAAAATGCCTAAATGATATTTCATAACTGTGATGCACTGATTTTGTCATCATAGTAACTTAAGGTATATACCAATAGCGAAAGTGTCTCTTATCAACTAAAAATGATGGGTGCATTTAAGAAGATTGTGAATTCTTACAAAAATAAATCACAAATTTATTGCCCCTAGTTCTGCCTTTTAACTTTATATGATCAAGAGTTGAGAAGTTTGTTTTTTGATTTTGGTAGTCAATAATGAATGTTCTGTTGTATTTAGATGAGAAGAAAGTTAGAGTTTGTGAAATAGCAGGAGAGATTGATGAGGCTAAGGGTTTGGTAATGCGTAAATCTTTGCTACTTTATGATTTTCTTTGTCGTGATTATTGGTTATGCGGGTCGTTTATTAGATTGTTGCTTGTTGCTATAGATACGTAAGATGGAACTTGAGGCAAGGAGTTTGACGAATGATGTGAAGGCTAAAGTGGTTGTGAAGTTAGGCGAGTATGGAATGATGTTAAGAAACTGAAAGCTGAATTTGAAAAATTTCTCTTGTGTAGTGCTACTCAGTCTATGGTATGAAACATTCACAAGGTGCAGGTATCTCTGTCTATCTCTAATGATCAAACACGCATATGCAGATACACCAATGAAGGTTTTATTATTGCCATGTGAATGTTGTTTACTGGACTGTATGATTAAACATGGGTATAGTGATCAAATGGGAAGACTAGTGACGTCAACTGACAATGTATAAAAGTCAAGTGGCAAAATTAGTGAAAGTAAAATAAGTTTACTGAAATCCGAACTTGCTGCTATAATGATGATACGTCGACGTCTACGCGAGTCTCTACTGCAAGGAAATGATATTGTGTTCTTCTTGTTAACTCTGTATATGATTTTCGCTATATTTCTTGAATATTGTATTGAGTTTATATTTTAGAACTTTGCCAATCATATGTATTAAAAGGCTTTATAACTACTGTTGTAAACACGCTACAATGTATGTTTTTATACAAGTGCATATAGAAAATAATGCTGATAGGAGATTGACGACTTCGAGTGGTATGTCAAAGAGGATCAACTGATCGTTGGTTGCGTTTTTTTTCTTTCTTTCCTTTTATTTCCTTTTTTTTTTGCAGATTTGAGGTAATAGTTTTCAACCATATCTTGCTGATCAATCACACAAAATGTAAATAAAATAGGTATGGATATGGATCCAATATAACCATATCCATATATTTCTTAGATGTTCATATGCTAATTGCTGAACTGGACATATTTGTTTTCTTTAATACATATTCAAATTCGAATAACATGGTTACACAGTATCACAGGCATAAAATGTAACTTTCTAGGGCCTTTTAATGATATGCTGAAGGAAGGATGTTATAATGCAAACAATACCGATAAAAATCATGATGCAAAAAACAATTATACACGCCAATTAATAAATTTAGTGGTGGCAAGTTTATGTCTATTTTATAATTCAAACAAACTTTAATGCCACAAATATGCACAATATCTTGCCATACTAGTAAAACATAGTAGAAGATCTATGACTTTCTAACGTTCTACATGCCGGCGATGATCAAAATAAATAAATAAATGGATTTAGTTTGAAGGATCTTATGGGCCTTCCTCGGTGTCCATGTTCTCATGTTCCTGAAGCATGTTCATTAACATGTCAACCTGGTTCTGCAACAATGCATTCTGTCACTCAACATTTGAACGCTTGCTTCGTTCATCCAGTAGCTCAAACGGATGCACTAGATTACCTCAAACGGGTGCACTAAAGTATCTCACGATATGTTATTCTCTATAGAAATGAACAGGACTCGCGTGAGTGACCATAAGATATGTCAAACCGCATATCATTAATAAAGCCATTAACTTTCCTCCACTACATGATTGACGACTGCAGTAACTTCAATACCGACATCAATTGACTCATCACCAACACTTTTGGCCTTACACGTTTTCCTTTTGCTCCTGAACCAGCAACTGAACCTAAGATGTGATGGGTAACTTCGAATTTGGTAACCCAGTCCCGTATGGCTTCTCATGTAGCGTCCTTTAGTGTTGCTGTCCAAGAATGAACTGCTGCTTTAACCTGCATTACATAGACAACATGGTATTTTTCATGTCGGAAAACATGGATATAAACAACATAGTTAAAAGATCCATTGACTTGCATAAAGTTTAACAACTACCAAAAACACTAAAATTGAAAGCAATCTTTTTATAAGTCCAAAAAATAGTATCTTAAACAAAACTGACAAAAATGTACGTTACAAATACAACCAGCCCAATTTGATTTGTGTACATTCGTGCAAGTCTACAATCTAATGGTCACATAGTAGCAATTAGATACAATAGGCTAATGTCATGCAAAATTACTATTTAGAATTGTATGGTAGCCATGAGCCCATGAACTACTAATACACTTGCCCACATAAAAATCTCTATAATAATTTTTTGCAACTTTTATACATATAAAATTAAATGTTGCTTTTGAAGGTAAAGAAACCTGAAAACATGACCAATCACTGTTGTAACTTTGTATTGTACCCGATATCCTAAAAATGCCCCGTCAAACATGAACCACAATACTTATTCTTTGTGATGACATCTGCAAAATCAATGAATTAACTCCTAGAAAAATTTAAACATCACTTAAAGCTAAAAAAAATGTCCAGGAAGCATAAGCAAGCTAACCTACCAGATGATACAAACGGATGTACTAAAGTACCTCAAACGGATGCACTAAAGTGCCTCAAACGGATGCACTATAGTACCTCAAATGGATGCACAAGAGTACCTCAAACGGATGCACTAAAGTACCTCCGGATATGCCATTCTTTATAGAATGAACATACCAGCAAACTACAAGACAGTTGCATATGATACATCCCCATATCAGATTGGGAATCCAAGTTTACTAGATGACTACTCCAATTTCACGATCATTATTATAGTCTTTGTCATACGTAATTTTAGACAAAATGATTTAAACTCATTATTCAATATAGGTTTGTTTTTCAACTAACCTTTATGATAGAGGGATCAAGATCACAGGCCACAAACGGCCATCCAGCCTCACCATCTATCCCCATGGCCAATGGAGTGGACAAGAAGTTGCAATAACCTGCATTTTAAAGAAATAAAAAGTCCGACCAACTTATGCATCTTTTAATTATCAAAATACAAGGAACTTATGTACCTGACTCATTTGTCCAAACCCAAGAGTAACAACTGGTTCGCTAGGATCAAAATTCGCCACTTCAGTAGGTTTCTACAACCATGTTTGGAAAGTCACTTAATAAATACATAGACAAGCATGGTCAGTTACCAGAGCAAAAAATCCTCGGTACCCAATAGACAATGGGCAGGTAATATAATTGGTCAAAATGCGTTCGTGATGGATAAACACTTTTTTGTCTATTTTTAAGAGGCTGAATATATAAATTGTGCCTTAATCATGATTACAAAAAACAATATTATTACAATAAGAGTTTAAATGGTTGGATAACCAATATAAGAGGTTGTTTTCATTATAAATAGACTAAGAGCAATGTCCAATCCATTTACGTTTTAGCTAAATTTTATGAGTTCACATATGAACCATCTGAATAAAAAAAAACCCAAATTGGCCCATTCATTAGTAACTACATATTCGACATTATAGGATCAAAGGAAACCAAGCTAGCTACTTACTTCTTCTTAAATATCTTCACCAATAAAATCAGCAACCTCTCGTTAAACAGATACTATGATACAAACGGATGCTCTAAAGTACCTCAAATGGATGCACTAAACCCTCTAAGAAAATATAAACAAGGATCGTCATTCTATTAAACTCTGGACGTTACATATTAGTACTTTTATCATCAGATTCGATAGTTCTTTATACCACTTACATTAAAATATAAAAAAGCATCACCAGCAACCAACTTTTTTGCACTAACAACGACACTCCATCTAGTCATAAGAAAGTGGCGTCCAGGTTGTCTTGGAATATATATGTATATTCAAACCAATTAGAGTCCAACCAAATAGGCAGGAAACCGCTTGTGAATTTCAACCTCAAGCACAACTAGACTAAGAATAATGGTTGGCTTCCAAAAACCCTACATACTAGAACCATTGACCAATCACACAACACTATTTGCTAACCACTACAACTATGTTAACCTATTTGAATTTCAAAAAGACATGTAATAGGCCACCCAAAAAGGAATATGGTAATGGTGAGTCGAGAACAGGAGACGCAGGTTATATTTTGCTATTGATGCAAGTTTGATGACACAACAACCATTAGGGCATCTGATTGCTGGTATTAACTTTAAAATGAAACCCACGTGTCTCGCATACAGAATATATTTTCTGGCCAATGCATATATACGATGTTTTAATCAGATCAAGTCAAAAAAAAGTATAACCTCGAAATATATGACGAAAATGCCATTCATAGCCATGAAGATCACTAGAAATTAGTTCTTGCCAGGGTGGCTGCTGGGACATATCCAGGCCACGAAAATCATAGTTAGTAGCATTCTTCTAAGAAATACCAAAGGGCAAAGAAGCCTATGAACAACATAAAAACAAAGGGAATGAGATAGCTAAAAGTTACTAGTGGAGGCAAACAGTTATTTGCATACCTATGAAGAACAGAAAATCCACCATGAGTGCTTGTGTCTTGCAGTAAATGTCTTGCAGAATGAGTGGATAGTGCAACTCGGAGATTCAGGAAGTGGAGAATCTGGACTTTTTACCTCACTTTGCTGATTCATCGAAAAACATAAGCATAAGAGACCAAATTACGGGGAGTGTGCACTCTAACAAAGAAAAAATATTGTTCATATGAGTGATCATATATGCTTACATCTCTGTCACAAATTTATTACAGCCCAATGGAAGTACTAAAACCACATACTGATAGTTTCTTTGATGTTACAACATTTACCATTATAACCTCCCAGTAGAAAATGATTTGTAAAGCATGGAGCAGGCGAAGGATGTTATTGTTTGTTGTGGGCATCCTTTCGCTGTCCCATAGCATCTTTTTGGTTGTACCAAACAGTTTTGTATGAGCAAGGATTTCCTTTAACTAAAACTTTGGAGCCGTCCTGTTCAAAAGGTTAATCACCAAAGTTAGCGAGGAAGATGTTAATGAACACATGCCAGCTAATACGATGCAATAATTATGAATGAGGATATGTACAAGATTATAAACGAATTAATATGTCCAACGATGTAAATGGATGCACTAATCATACATATTGATGCCTTAATATGTTCAACGATGCATTAATCGTGCTCATTGATGCCTTAATGTGTATGACAATTCACTAATCATACTCATTGATGCTTTAAATTTATCACTTGATGCACTAATCATACACTCTAGATGCCTTAATGTTGTAACTAGATGCTTTAATCACTCTAACAACTATTCCATAACATTAACTGCTGATGCATTAATCAAACAAACAAATGATGAAACATTTCACGTGATGCTCCAATAATACACAATGGATGCATTAATTTGTATCGCGATGCTCTAATCTGACAAAAATATATGCTATAAATTAAATTCATTATAATCTAATCATCTACACTTGTTTACATAATGTTTATACATATGCACTTATTCACACAAATAAATGCTATAACATATAATTTACTCAGATGCAGTAAAATGTAATTTTATACATACAGATTTATTAAATATCATTTTATTTCACAATAACACTAATTATTTAATAATTTTCACAATAATGCACTAAAATAACATAAAAATTGAAAAAATATGTAATTGAAACTTACAGTTAAATGATATATGTGGTTTGATTTCAATTTACTTCTGCTGTAACACGGATGTACGACTGATCGTCTGGTGTGCGGTGTAGGTGGAGATAATGATTGTTGATGTTGTTGTGGTGCGGTGGTGATTGGCGGCGATGCGGTGGCTGTGGTGGCGATGTAGATGGTGAGCGGGAGGAAACTGGTGAGTGATGATGTAGATGGTGAGTGTGGTGGCTGTGTGTGTTTGTGTTGTATCTGTAAATTTTGTTCCTTTTTTCAGTTGTGTTCGTAATCTACCCTAAAGTTTGAGATGTTTGCAAAATCTACTCTGTAACTTTTTTTCACACTTTTCTCTCTAATTACACTTTTCTCTAGAACCAGACCCTATATATATATATATATATATATATATATATATATATATATATATATATATATATATATATATATCACGGTATATTGCCATATATCTGAAGGTCACTATACTGTAAGATATATTGCTTTATATCGCAATGGGAGTGTGACAATTAGTAATTACATCAAAAGATAGAGTATCGACTTGTATCGCTATTTGGGGAACTTATCATCATTATTCATTGATTCCTATCGTAATTTTAAACTACATATGATATCCCTTTGAAAACCTAGACAACTACAGTCTAACTCGGCATCTGGATCGGTTGTGGCCTGCACCCCTACAAACACTACAATGGTTTATCTTGACGAGAACCTCTCCACCTGAAGGGTAGTATTTGTACTTGCACCGACCACCAGATTTTGGCGATTTTGGCTTTCTGGGACCACCAACATACCATCTAAAAACCGGTTTGCAAGTGAGCCAGGGCGATTTTGGCTTTCTGGGACCACCAACATACCATCTAAAAACCGGTTTGCAAGTGAGCCAAGGCACGATATCAAATAGAGTTAAACGGTCTATAGAGTATCACTCACTTCTCCCAAAAGAGGTGATGTTAGGCAATAGAAACCAGAAAAATTTCACCAATTCAAAATTTAACCTTGTGACATGGGACTATACGAGCTTTTAAGATGCATTATCGTCGTCGAGTTTATCAAAGTCTTTAGAGGGTTATGAATTAGGGGCTCTAAATCAATCCAAAATTGTGTTAAATGCAATGAGTCTTGCAATTTCAGCATTGACTATATATGGATGCTCGTGTAAATACAATTGGGAACTCCTTTTACTCTTGTGGATGTTGATGGTAAACTTTTTAAAAATGTTGATTATCCAGGTGATCACGTGTCACACCCCCAAATTACCTGTTTTGTAGCAGAATGGAATACCTGGAGGATGACTGTCATAGCATCAAAGTTACAGTTATATCGAATGAACTAAAGTGTCGTTTTGAAGATATCGTTTGATTAAGTAAAATAATCAGAGTTTACAAAACATAGGTCCCGAAAGATTTCCAATGTACCAAAATGAGTTTGTTACAATCAAACGATAGTTAAGTGCATAAAATATATGTGAGACGCATCGTCACCGCGACTCTATGATAAGTCCACATTCATGCCATGAAGTAAATGCCTTAAATACCTGAGATAAAACATGCTAAAAGTGTCAACACAAAGGTTGAGTGAGTTCATAGAGTTTGGTTGAATTGTAAAGCCTTTAAAGAACGTTCATGCAGCAAAGGCAAAGTTTTTGGTCATTGAGAATAGTCTACAAAGCAAAGGCATTGTAAATCCACTCAGTTCCAAGTTCCGCCCATACAAAACTTGCAACCTGTGTGTTCACAACCCACTACCAAAAGTAGTATGTCTAATAGTCAAGTATACGTTGTCATAATAGTTCACAATATAGCACCACGTATATAATAAATAAAGACTGCTCCGAACAAGGGAGACTTTATAGTGCTGCTCCGAACATGGGAGACTTTATAGTGCTGCTCCGTTCACATAGGGAGAATTTATAGTGTTGCTCCGTTCACATAGGGAGACTTTATAGTGCTGCTCCGTTCACATAGGGAGACTTTATAGTGTTGCTCCGTTCACATAGGGATACTTTATAGTGTTGCTCCGTTCACATAGGGAGACTTTGCACACTCCACCAATAAGGCGAGACTTTTAGGTCATAGCACGTACAATTCAATAAGTTCAAACAAGTCATAAGTCCATAATTAAGTTCAAAGGTTTGATTCAAAAGTTCGTAATTAAGTTCAAGAGTTTAAGTCGAATTCAAAAGTTCAAAACATATCAAAGGTTCAAAATAGTCAAAGGGCTCAAAATCAAGTCAAACAAGATCAAAATATATCAAAAGGGTCCTTTACAAGTTAAAAGAGTTCAACTATATGTCAAAAGGTTCAAATCAAGTTCAAAGTGTTCAAATATATATGTCGAAGGGTTCGAAATCAAGGAAAGTGGTTCAAATAATAGTGTTCATAACATAGTGATCAATTTAGTTCGGGCATAATCTACTTACTAGCATAAGTAGTGAAACAACAGTTATTTAAGTTCATATAAATGTAAAGTAAAAGCAAGTAGTTGAGCATGTATCTCCCCCGAAGAGTTTATAAAACAATTAAATGAGTAAAAGTGGGGCTACGAACTCACCTGATGCAATGATTATGATGACAAAAGTGGATACACTGAAATGAGGTACAATCTCTATCTGCAACCTAATATGAATGATATGTTCTAATGTAAGTCATGATACAATGTCGTGCATGCAAATTCATATGATATCCATACCACTTGTACATTTTTGAAAATAAAGTTTATCGTCGAAATATACGTTTATGACATCTCGTCATGTTATAAAATACTTTACAAGTACTTACGTTGAAACAACATCCTACAATAGTCGTTTAAGTGATAAATCAAGAAATATAGTTTTTCGTCGCAAAATAATGTACTTTAATAATTCGTGAAAGTGGCTAAGTGGCCTCGAAAAGCTAGTCGTAAAATAGTGAATATCGAGTGTTAGGAAACAAACTCAATGATTTTAGAAAGCTTGTAACATTATCTAAAAGTCATAACACTGAACTTTTATCCATACGAGGTCCGATCATAAAGAAAAATAATGGTGAAGTGAGGTAGTTGAGCTAAAAATGTAGTTTATGGGTAGTTTTCGGGAAAGTTTGAGTGGTCGCAATTTACTCGTTAGAACTCCGTTTGAGGAACGGCTGGTCATTTTGAAAAATAGGCCGGGTGAACTAACTTTTACTCAAAGATACTATTTTACCAAAACCAACTCGATCATTGAGAAAAACGGCTCCAAACATGGGTACCCGAAAAGACAGTTTCAACACTTAGAAATATTTTAGTAAAAGCTGATGGAAATAAGTAGTGAACGTCGGTTTTCAAATGCTTGTATCTCGGTCATTATAAACTCGTTTTCTACGTTTTATATATCCTTGGTTTCGTGTTAATATATACTAATATATTTTTGATAAGTCGACTCCTCTAGTTTACGTTAAAAACTTGGTTTTGTCCTTAGAAAAACCCTTAACAGCATGTACATTTTCAGAAAATAGTTTTCGTCGTTAAACTTTTAACTAGCGTAACTTCTTCGTTATAAACCCGTTTTAACCCGTTCAAGCGGCCACGGTTTTGTTTTTAAATCTATTTTCTGAATATCTATAACAAAATAATCCCCAGCCTACTGAAATTTCCAGATTTTACAAAACGTTACAGCCCTTAATTATAAGTTGTCGAAAATGATTTTTCTAGTGTAATACTTGTTCTAAACCCTTCCAATCAACACCAAAAACTATTCTAAACCTACCATACACCTTCCTAGGGTGTCATGGGTTCCTAAACTTCACCAATAATGATAAGTTTCATGAGAATAATTATAGGATAGTTTATACTAATAATAAGTAATAAAAACAAGTAAAAAGTGGTATGAATCATAGAATACTTGCATATTTTTGTACTAGCATAATAAAAATAAATCAAATATGATTATGAAAGAGTAGGAAAAATTATTTAGAACTTACTTGAGTGATTGAAGAGTTTTTGGAATTAGAAACTTAATTAATCTTTAGGTTTTTATTTCAAAACCTTGAAATAGATTACTAATAGAACTAGAAAAAATACTTGAGCTTGAAAAATTATGGGTTCTTCTTCTTGTTCTAGCTTGGTCGACCTTCATCAATGGAGAAGAAGAGTTTCTCTCATTTTTCACTTTTTTTGTATGTGTAAATATGTGTTTTTAATGAATAGAATGCATGTATATTTTAAATATCTATCCAAGAAAGGTGTAGGTGTACATGAAGTTGTAAGATTTTTAATAAAATGGGTGACTCATGGGGGGGAGGTCGGCAAAATGGTTTTGGGAAAAAGGGTGGTGCATTTTGATGACTAATGGTATTTTAAATTAAGTATAATATGTATTTGGTACATATAATTAATTCTTAAGTGTAGCATTAGCTAGAAATCCATTTTAACAGAACAAAATAAAATATATCGAAGTCATAAAAATTATAAAAATGCATTTCTCACAAGTATTTAGTGAAATTATAATTATCGAATGGAATTTACGAAAACCGTCGTAAATATTTATATAACAATTTATATACCAAAATAAATTCAAAACATCGGGTAAATTAAAAATATAATTTTTACAGTCTTAAAATGAGTATAAAAATATATCAAGATAATTTTTGGGAGTGTCGGATCAATTGTTCAAAATAAATGATCGTGCGATAGCGTTTATTTAATAAATAAATATACGTTAAGAAAATATGCAAACCCATGCATGAACTAATATGAAAATGATGTTACTGATGATATGTAGACTAACTCTAGTCTATATGAAGTGTTCCTAATGATGTTCCATGAATATGCAGCTTAACCCTCACGGTTACGCGAATTAGATACTCGTAAACCTAGTTTACGAAAAATGATGAATAAAAATCATGAATATAAATTTTTCTCCGGGAATGAATAGTGTTTTGTGAATAGTAAAATTTTGAAATAACCTCTCAAAATATCAAATCGACCTCAAAAATGATGAATAGTAAAATGATGAATAGTAACCGATGAATAGTAAATTCTCGAGATGAATAGTAAAAATTTCAAAGTTTGCAAAATGACCGGAAATTGAGAATTGTGACATTCTTCCCTTGTTAGAGGAATCACGTCCACGTGATTCAATTATTGATAACTATACTCCGAACCTCGACAAGGGTTCTAAAAGTTCTTGCTCGTGTGAATAGTCTAAGTGATGATGTCAATGCTCATGCACATGGGTTTCTCATTCAACTAGGTACGTTCTTGTGCTATCGTGACTATTTCCCATTCTAAAGACATGCTCTCTTATGGTTAGGTTTGATGAGGCAAACTTTCCCATTCTCGAGCAAAACCCTCAAAAGACTTTTAGGTAACCGATTTTTACTTAATCTCACAACTCATCAAACAAGAACTGTCATGAGATTAGGCTAAATCGGTTTGAGTAACCACTCGACTCTTAGCTTGATTTTCGCAACTCATCAGACAAGAACTGTAACTAGAATCAAGCTAGGAAACAAGTGGTTTTGAAGAAAGTCTTTTGAAAATTTGGCTCAATTATGAAATTGCTTACACATATGAAACTACTACACCCATCATTGCATGATTCTTCCTGAATTAGACATAGGTGATCAGGCTATGTATAATTTAGGAGTAACTATGAAATGCTTGGACTAATCGACTCATATGATGTTTGGTGTTGAGTCAACTGATAATGTGCGTATAAAACCGCATGTATAATGAGTATGCACTTATAATGATATGATGGGATGCTATGATGATGTAGTTATAGTCTAGGGTCAATGATGCAACCTAGTTCTCAATAACCGTTGCTCTAATACCAATCTGTCACACCCCCAAATTACCTGTTTTGCAGCGGAATGGAATACCTGGGGGATGACTGTCATAGCATCAAAGTTACAGTTATATCGAACGACCTAAAGTGTCGTTTTGAAGATATCGTTTGATTAAGTAAAATAATCAGAGTTTACAAAACATAGGTCCCAAAAGATTTCCAATGTACCAAAATGAGTTTGTTACAATCAAACGATAGTTAAGTGTATAAAATATATGTGAGACACGTCGTCACCGCGACTCTATGATAAGTCCACATGCATACCATGAAGTGAATGCCTTAGATACCTGAGATAAAACATGCTAAAAGTGTCAACACAAAGGTTGAGTGAGTTCATAGAGTTTGTTTGAATTGTAAAGCCTTTAAAGAACGTTCATGCAGCAAAGACAAAGTTTTTGGTCATTGAGAATAGTCCACAAAGCAAAGGCATTGTAAATCCACTCAGTTCCAAGTTCCGCCCATACAAAACTTGCAACCTGTGTGTTCACAACCCACTGCCAAAAGTAGTATGTCTAATAGTCAAGTATACGTTGTCATAATAGTTCACAATATAGCACCACGTATATAATAAATAAAGACTGCTCCAAACAAGGGAGACTTTATAGTGCTGCTCCAAACATGGGAGACTTTATAGTGCTGCTCCGTTCACATAGGGAGAATTTATAGTGTTGCTCCGTTCACATAGGGAGACTTTATAGTGCTGCTCCGTTCACATAGGGAGACTTTATAGTGTTGCTCCGTTCACATAGGGAGACTTTGCACGCTCCACCAATAAGGCGAGACTTTTAGGTCATAGCACGTACGATTCAATAAGTTCAAACAAGTCATAAGTCCGTAATTAAGTTCAAAGGTTTGATTCAAAAGTTCGTAATTAAGTTCAAGAGTTTAAGTCGAATTCAAAAGTTCAAAACATATCAAAGGTTCAAAATAGTCAAAGGGCTCAAAATCAAGTCAAACAAGATTAAAATATATCAAAAGGGTCCTTTACAAGTTAAAAGAGTTCAACTATATGTCAAAAGGTTCAAATCAAGGAAAGTGGTTCAAATAATAGTGTTCATAACATAGTGATCAATTTAGTTCGGGCATAATCTACTTACTAGCATAAGTAGTGAAACAACAGTTATTTAAGTTCATATAAGTGTAAAGTAAAAGCAAGTAGTTGAGCATGTATCTCCCCCGAAGAGTTTATAAAACAATTAAACGAGTAAAAGTCGGGCTACGAACTCACCTGATGCAATCATTATGATGACAAAAGTGGATACACTGAAATGAGGTGCAATCTCTATCTGCAACCTAATATGAATGATATGTTCTAATGTAAGTCATGATACAATGTCGTGCATGCAAATTCATATGATATCCATACCACTTGTACATTTTTGAAAATAAAGTTTATCGTCGAAATATACGTTTATGACATCTCGTCATGTTAAAAAATACTTTACAAGTACTTACGTTGAAACAACATCCTACAATAGTCGTTTAAGTAATAAATCAAGAAATATAGCTTTTCGTCGCAAAATAATGTACTTTAATAATTCGTGAAAGTGGCTAAGTGGCCTCGAAAAGCTAGTCGTAAAATAGTGAATATCGAGTGTTAGAAACCATGATTTAGAAAGCTTGTAACATTATCTAAAAGTCATAACACTGAACTTTTATCCATACGAGGTTCGATCATAAAGAAAAATAATGGTGAAGTGAGGTAGTTGAGCTAAAAATGTAGTTTATGGGTAGCTTTCGGGAAAGTTTGAGTGGTCGCAATTTACTCGTTAGAACTCCGTTTGAGGAATGGCCGGTCATTTTGGAAAATAGGCCGGGTGAACTAACTTTTACTCAGAGATACTATTTTACCAAAACCAACTCGATCATTGAGAAAAATGGCTCCAAACATGGGTACCCGAAAAGACAGTTTCAACACTTAGAAATATTTTAGTAAAAGCTGATGGAAATAAGTAGTGAACGTCGGTTTTCAAATGCTTGTATCTCGTTCATTATAAACTCGTTTTCTACGTTTTATATATCCTTGGTTTCGTGTTAATATATACTAACATATTTTTGATAAGTCGACTCCTATAGTTTACGTTAAAAACTCGTTTTTGTCTTTAGAAAAACCCTTAACAGTATGTACATTTTCAGAAAATAGTTTTCGTCGTTAAACTTGAAACTAGCGTAACTTCTTCGTTATAAACCCGTTTTAACCCGTTCAAGCGGCCACGGTTTCGTTTTTAAATCTATTTTATGAATATCTATACCAAAATAATCTCCAGCCTACTGAAATTTCCAGATTTTACCAAACGTTACAGCCCTTAATTATAAGTTGTCGAAAATGATTTTTCTAGTGTAATACTTGTTCTAAACCCTTCCAATCAACACCAAAACTATTCTAAACCGACCATACATCTTCCTAGGGTGTCATGGGTTCCTAAACTTCACCAATAATGATAAGTTTCATGGGAATAATTATAGGATAATTTATACTAATAATAAGTAATAAAAACAAGTAAAAAGTGGTATGAATCATAGAATACTTGCATATTTTTGTACTAGCATAATAAAAATAAATCAAATATGATTATGAAAGAGTAGGAAAAATTATTTAGAACTTACTTGAGTGATTGAAGAGTTTTTGGAATTAGAAACTTAATTAATCTTTAGGTTTTTATTTCAAAATCTTGAAATAGATTACTAATAGAACTAGAAAAAATACTTGAGCTTGAAAAATTATGGGTTCTTCTTCTTGTTCTAGCTTGGTCGACCTTCATCAATGGAGAACAAGAGTTTCTCTCATATTTCACTTTTTTTGTATGTGTAAATATATGTTTTTAATGAATAGAATGCATGTATATTGTAAATATCTATCCAAGAAAGGTGTAGGTGTACATGAACTTGTAAGATTTTTAATAAAATGGGTGACTCATGGGGTGGGGGGGGGGGGGGAGGTCGGCAAAATGGTTTTGGGAAAAAGGGTGGTGCATTTTGATGACTAATGGTATTTTAAGTTAAGTATAATATGTATTTGGTACATATAATTAATTATTAAGTGTAGCGTTAGCTTAGAAATCGATTTTAACATAACAAAATAAAATATATCGAAGTCATAAAAATTATAAAAATGCATTTCTCACAAGTATTGAGTGAAATTATAATTATCGAATGGAATTTACGAAAACCGTCGTAAATATTTATATAACAATTTATATACCAAAATAAATTCAAAACATCGGGAAAATTTAAACTATAATTTTTACAGTCTTAAAATGAGTATAAAAATATATCAAGATAATTTTTGGGAGTGTCGGATCAATTGTTCAAAATAAATGATCGTGCGATAGCGTTTATTTAATAAATAAATATACGTTAAGAAAATATGCAAACCCATGCATGAACTAATATGAAAATGATGTTACTGATGATATGTAGACTAACTCTAGTCTATATGAAGTGTTCCTAATGATGTTCCATGAATATGCAGCTTAACCCTCACGGTTACGCGAATTAGATACTCGTAAACCTAGTTTACGAAAAATGATGAATAAAAATCATGAATATAAATTTTTCTCCGGGAATGAATAGTGTTTTGTGAATAGTAAAATTTTGAAATAACCTCTCAAAATATCAAATCGACCTCAAAAATGATGAATAGTAAAATGATGAATAGTAACCGATGAATAGTAAATTCTCGAGATGAATAGTAAAAATTTCAAAGTTTGCAAAATGACCGGAAATTGAGAATTGTGACATTCTTCCCTTGTTAGAGGAATCACGTCCACTGTGATTCAATTATTGATAACTATACTCCGAACCTCGACAAGGGTTCTAAAAGTTCTTGCTCGTGTGAATAGTCTAAGTGATGATGTCAATGCTCATGCACATGGGTTTCTCATTCAACTAGGTACGTTCTTGTGCTATCGTGACTATTTCCCATTCTAAAGACATGCTCTCTTATGGTTAGGTTTGATGAGGCAAACTTTCCCATTCTCGAGCAAAACCCTCAAAAGACTTTTAGGTAACCGATTTTTACTTAATCTCACAACTCATCAAACAAGAACTGTCATGAGATTAGGCTAAATCGGTTTGAGTAACCACTCGACTCTTAGCTTGATTTTCGCAACTCATCAGACAAGAACTGTAACTAGAATCAAGCTAGGAAACAAGTGGTTTTGAAGAAAGTCTTTTGAAAATTTGGCTCAATTATGAATTGCTTACACATATGAAACTACTACACCCATCATTGCATGATTCTTCCTGAATTAGACATAGGTGATCAGGCTATGTATAATTTAGGAGTAACTATGAAATGCTTGGACTAATCGACTCATATGATGTTTGGTGTTGAGTCAACTGATAATGTGCGTATAAAACCGCATGTATAATGAGTATGCACTTATAATGATATGATGGGATGCTATGATGATGTAGTTATAGTCTAGGGTCAATGATGCAACCTAGTTCTCAATAACCGTTGCTCTAATACCAATCTGTCACACCCCCAAATTACCTGTTTTGCAGCGGAATGGAATACCTGGGGGATGACTGTCATAGCATCAAAGTTACAGTTATATCGAACGACCTAAAGTGTCGTTTTGAAGATATCGTTTGATTAAGTAAAATAATCAGAGTTTACAAAACATAGGTCCCAAAAGATTTCCAATGTACCAAAATGAGTTTGTTACAATCAAACGATAGTTAAGTGTATAAAATATATGTGAGACACGTCGTCACCGCGACTCTATGATAAGTCCACATGCATACCATGAAGTGAATGCCTTAGATACCTGAGATAAAACATACTAAAAGTGTCAACACAAAGGTTGAGTGAGTTCATAGAGTTTGTTTGAATTGTAAAGCCTTTTAAGAACGTTCATGCAGCAAAGACAAAGTTTTTGGTCATTGAGAATAGTCCACAAAGCAAAGGCATTGTAAATCCACTCAGTTCCAAGTTCCGCCCATACAAAACTTGCAACCTGTGTGTTCACAACCCACTGCCAAAAGTAGTATGTCTAATAGTCAAGTATACGTTGTCATAATAGTTCACAATATAGCACCACGTATATAATAATAAAGACTGCTCCAAACAAGGGAGACTTTATAGTGCTGCTCCAAACATGGGAGACTTTATAGTGCTGCTCCGTTCACATAGGGAGACTTTATAGTGCTTGCTCCGTTCACATAGGGAGACTTTATAGTGCTGCTCCGTTCACATAGGGAGACTTTATAGTGTTGCTCCGTTCACATAGGGAGACTTTGCTCGGTCACATAGGAGACTTGCACGCTCCACCAATAAGGCGAGACTTTTAGGTCATAGCACGTACGATTCAATAAGTTCAAACAAGTCATAAGTCCGTAATTAAGTTCAAAGGTTTGATTCAAAAGTTCGTAATTAAGTTCAAGAGTTTAAGTCGAATTCAAAAGTTCAAAACATATCAAAGGTTCAAAATAGTCAAAGGGCTCAAAATCAAGTCAAACAAGATTAAAATATATCAAAAGGGTCCTTTACAAGTTAAAAGAGTTCAACTATATGTCAAAAGGTTCAAATCAAGGAAAGTGGTTCAAATAATAGTGTTCATAACATAGTGATCAATTTAGTTCGGGCATAATCTACTTACTAGCATAAGTAGTGAAACAACAGTTATTTAAGTTCATATAAGTGTAAAGTAAAAGCAAGTAGTTGAGCATGTATCTCCCCCGAAGAGTTTATAAAACAATTAAACGAGTAAAAGTCGGGCTACGAACTCACCTGATGCAATCATTATGATGACAAAAGTGGATACACTGAAATGAGGTGCAATCTCTATCTGCAACCTAATATGAATGATATGTTCTAATGTAAGTCATGATACAATGTCGTGCATGCAAATTCATATGATATCCATACCACTTGTACATTTTTGAAAATAAAGTTTATCGTCGAAATATACGTTTATGACATCTCGTCATGTTAAAAAATACTTTACAAGTACTTACGTTGAAACAACATCCTACAATAGTCGTTTAAGTAATAAATCAAGAAATATAGCTTTTCGTCGCAAAATAATGTACTTTAATAATTCGTGAAAGTGGCTAAATGGCCTCGAAAAGCTAGTCGTAAAATAGTGAATATCGAGTGTTAGAAAGCTTGTAACATTATCTAAAAGTCATAACACTGAACTTTTATCCATACGAGGTTCGATCATAAAGAAAAATAATGGTGAAGTGAGGTAGTTGAGCTAAAAATGTAGTTTATGGGTAGCTTTCGGGAAAGTTTGAGTGGTCGCAATTTACTCGTTAGAACTCCGTTTGAGGAATGGCCGGTCATTTTGGAAAATAGGCCGGGTGAACTAACTTTTACTCAGAGATACTATTTTACCAAAACCAACTCGATCATTGAGAAAAATGGCTCCAAACATGGGTACCCGAAAAGACAGTTTCAACACTTAGAAATATTTTAGTAAAAGCTGATGGAAATAAGTAGTGAACGTCGGTTTTCAAATGCTTGTATCTCGTTCATTATAAACTCGTTTTCTACGTTTTATATATCCTTGGTTTCGTGTTAATATATACTAACATATTTTTGATAAGTCGACTCCTATAGTTTACGTTAAAAACTCGTTTTTGTCTTTAGAAAAACCCTTAACAGTATGTACATTTTCAGAAAATAGTTTTCGTCGTTAAACTTGAAACTAGCGTAACTTCTTCGTTATAAACCCGTTTTAACCCGTTCAAGCGGCCACGGTTTCGTTTTTAAATCTATTTTATGAATATCTATACCAAAATAATCTCCAGCCTACTGAAATTTCCAGATTTTACCAAACGTTACAGCCCTTAATTATAAGTTGTCGAAAATGATTTTTCTAGTGTAATACTTGTTCTAAACCCTTCCAATCAACACCAAAACTATTCTAAACCGACCATACATCTTCCTAGGGTGTCATGGGTTCCTAAACTTCACCAATAATGATAAGTTTCATGGGAATAATTATAGGATAATTTATACTAATAATAAGTAATAAAAACAAGTAAAAAGTGGTATGAATCATAGAATACTTGCATATTTTTGTACTAGCATAATAAAAATAAATCAAATATGATTATGAAAGAGTAGGAAAAATTATTTAGAACTTACTTGAGTGATTGAAGAGTTTTTGGAATTAGAAACTTAATTAATCTTTAGGTTTTTATTTCAAAATCTTGAAATAGATTACTAATAGAACTAGAAAAAATACTTGAGCTTGAAAAATTATGGGTTCTTCTTCTTGTTCTAGCTTGGTCGACCTTCATCAATGGAGAACAAGAGTTTCTCTCATATTTCACTTTTTTTGTATGTGTAAATATATGTTTTTAATGAATAGAATGCATGTATATTGTAAATATCTATCCAAGAAAGGTGTAGGTGTACATGAACTTGTAAGATTTTTAATAAAATGGGTGACTCATGGGGTGGGGGGGGGGGGGGGAGGTCGGCAAAATGGTTTTGGGAAAAAGGGTGGTGCATTTTGATGACTAATGGTATTTTAAGTTAAGTATAATATGTATTTGGTACATATAATTAATTATTAAGTGTAGCGTTAGTTAGAAATCGATTTTAACATAACAAAATAAAATATATCGAAGTCATAAAAATTATAAAAATGCATTTCTCACAAGTATTGAGTGAAATTATAATTATCGAATGGAATTTACGAAAACCGTCGTAAATATTTATATAACAATTTATATACCAAAATAAATTCAAAACATCGGGAAAATTTTAACTATAATTTTTACAGTCTTAAAATGAGTATAAAAATATATCAAGATAATTTTTGGGAGTGTCGGATCAATTGTTCAAAATAAATGATCGTGCGATAGCGTTTATTTAATAAATAAATATACGTTAAGAAAATATGCAAACCCATGCATGAACTAATATGAAAATGATGTTACTGATGATATGTAGACTAACTCTAGTCTATATGAAGTGTTCCTAATGATGTTCCATGAATATGCAGCTTAACCCTCACGGTTACGCGAATTAGATACTCGTAAACCTAGTTTACGAAAAATGATGAATAAAAATCATGAATATAAATTTTTCTCCGGGAATGAATAGTGTTTTGTGAATAGTAAAATTTTGAAATAACCTCTCAAAATATCAAATCGACCTCAAAAACGATGAATAGTAAAATGATGAATAGTAACCGATGAATAGTAAATTCCCGAGATGAATAGTAAAAATTTCAAAGTTTGCAAAATGACCAGAAATTGAGAATTGTGACATTCTTCCCCTGTTAGAGGAATCACGTCCTTGTGATTCAATTATTGATAACTATAGTCCGAACCTCGACAAGGGTTCTAAAAGTTCATGCTTGTGTGAATAGTCTAAGTGATGATGTCAATGCTCATGCACATGGGTTTCTCATTCAACTAGGTACGTTCTTGCGCTATCGTGACTATTTCCCATTCTAAAGACATGTTCTCTTATGGTTAGGTTTGATGAGGCAAACTTTCCCATTCTCGAGCAAAACCCTCAAAAGACTTTTAGGTAACCGATTTTTACTTAATCTCACAACTCATCAAACAAGAACTGTCATGAGATTAGGCTAAATCGGTTTGAGTAACAACTCGACTCTTAGCTTTATTTTCGCAACTCATCAGACAAGAACTGTCACTAGAATCAAGCTAGGAAACAAGTGGTTTTGAAGAAAGTCTTTTGAAAATTTGGCTCAATTATGGAATTGCTTACACATATGAGACTACTACTCCCTTCATTGCATGATTCTTCCTGAATTAGACATAGGTGATCAGGCTATGTATAATTTAGGAGTAACTATGCAATGCTTGGACTAATCGACTCATATGATGTTTGGTGTTGAGTCAACTGATAATGTGCGTATAAAACCGCATGTACAATGAGTATGCACTTATAATGATATGATGGGATGCTATGATGATGTAGTTATAATCTTGGGTCAATGATGCAACCTAGTTCTCTATAACCGTTGCTCTGATACCAATCTGTCACACCCCCAAATTACCTGTTTTGCAGCGGAATGGAATACCTAGGGGGATGACTGTCACAGCATCAAAGTTACAGTTATATCGAACGACCTAAAGTGTCGTTTTGAAGATATCGTTTGATTAAGTAAAATAATCAGAGTTTACAAAACATAGGTCACAAAAGATTTCCAATGTATCAAAATGAGTTTGTTACAATCAAACGATAGTTAAGTGCATAAAATATATGTGAGACGCGTCGTCACCGCGACTCTATGATAATTTCACATGCATGCCATGAAGTGAATGCCTTAGATACCTGAGATAAAACATACTAAAAGTGTCAACACAAAGGTTGAGTGAGTTCATAGAGTTTGGTTGAATTGTAAAGCCTTTTAAGAACGTTCATGCAGCAAAGGCAAAGTTTTTGGTCATTGAGAATAGTCCACAAAGCAAAGGCATTGTAAATCCACTCAGTTCCAAGTTCCGCCCATACAAAACTTGCAACCTGTGTGTTCACAACCCACTGCCAAAAGTAGTATGTCTAATAGTCAAGTATACGTTGTCATAATAGATCACAATATAGCACCACGTATATAATAATTAAAGACTGCTCCGAACAAGGGAGACTTTATAGTGCTGCTCCGAACATGGGAGACTTTATAGTGCTGCTCCGTTCACATAGGGAGACTTTATAGTGCTTCTCCGTTCACATAGAGAGACTTTATAGTGCTGCTCCGTTCATATAGGGAGACTTTATAGTGTTGCTCCGTTCACATAGGGAGACTTTATAGTGTTGCTCGGTTCACATAGGGAGACTTTGCACGCTCCACCAATAAGGCGATACTTTTAGGTCATAGCACGTACGATTCAATAAGTTCAAACAAGTCATAAGTCCGTAATTAAGTTCAAAGGTTTGATTCAAAAGTTCGTAATTAAGTTCAAGAGTTTAAGTTGAATTCAAAAGTTCAAAACATATCAAAGGTTCAAAATAGTCAAAGGGCTCAAAATCAAGTCAAACAAGTTCAAAATATATCAAAAGGGTCCTTTACAAGTTAAAAGAGTTCAACTATATGTCAAAAGGTTCAAATCAAGTTCAAAGTGTTCAAATATATATGTCGAAGGGTTCGAAATCAAGGAAAGTGGTTCAAATAATAGTGTTCATAACATAGTGATCAATTTAGTTCGGGCATAATCTACTTACTAACATAAGTAGTGAAACAACAGTTATTTAAGTTCATATAAGTGTAAAGTAAAAGCAAGTAGTTGAGCATGTATCTCCCCCGAAGAGTTTATAAAACAATTAAACGAGTAAAAGTGGGGCTACGAACTCACCTGATGCAATGATTATGATGACAAAAGTGGATACACTGAAATGAGGTACAATCTCTATCTGCAACCTAATATGAATGATATGTTCTAATGTAAGTCATGATACAATGTCGTGCATGCAAATTCATATGATATCCATACCACTTGTACATTTTTGAAAATAAAGTTTATCGTCGAAATATACGTTTATGACATCTCGTCATGTTATAAAATACTTTACAAGTACTTACGTTGAAACAACATCCTACAATAGTCGTTTAAGTGATAAATCAAGAAATATAGTTTTTCGTCGCAAAATAATGTACTTTAATAATTCGTGAAAGTGGCTAAGTGGCCTCGAAAAGCTAGTCGTAAAATAGTGAATATCGAGTGTTAGGAAACAAACTCAATGATTTTAGAAAGCTTGTAACATTATCTAAAAGTCATAACACTGAACTTTTATCCATACGAGGTCCGATCATAAAGAAAAATAATGGTGAAGTGAGGTAGTTGAGCTAAAAATGTAGTTTATGGGTAGTTTTCGGGAAAGTTTGAGTGGTCGCAATTTACTCGTTAGAACTCCGTTTGAGGAACGGCTGGTCATTTTGAAAAATAGGCCGGGTGAACTAACTTTTACTCAGAGATACTATTTTACCAAAACCAACTCGATCATTGAGAAAAACGGCTCCAAACATGGGTACCCGAAAAGACAGTTTCAACACTTAGAAATATTTTAGTAAAAGCTGATGGAAATAAGTAGTGAACGTCTGTTTTCAAATGCTTGTATCTCGGTCATTATAAACTCGTTTTCTACGTTTTATATATCCTTGGTTTCGTGTTAATATATACTAATATATTTTTGATAAGTCGACTCCTCTAGTTTACGTTAAAAACTTGGTTTTGTCCTTAGAAAAACCCTTAACAGCATGTACATTTTCAGAAAATAGTTTTCGTCGTTAAACTTGAAACTAGCGTAACTTCTTCGTTATAAACCCGTTTTAACCCGTTCAAGCGGCCACGGTTTTGTTTTTAAATCTATTTTCTGAATATCTATAACAAAATAATCCCCAGCCTACTGAAATTTCCAGATTTTACAAAACGTTACAACCCTTAATTATAAGTTGTCGAAAATGATTTTTCTAGTGTAATACTTGTTCTAAACCCTTCCAATCAACACCAAAAACTATTCTAAACCTACCATACACCTTCCTAGGGTGTCATGGGTTCCTAAACTTCATCAATAATGATAAGTTTCATGAGAATAATTATAGGATAGTTTATACTAATAATAAGTAATAAAAACAAGTAAAAAGTGGTATGAATCATAGAATACTTGCATATTTTTGTACTAGCATAATAAAAATAAATCAAATATGATTATGAAAGAGTAGGAAAAATTATTTAGAACTTACTTGAGTGATTGAAGAGTTTTTGGAATTAGAAACTTAATTAATCTTTAGGTTTTTATTTCAAAACCTTGAAATAGATTACTAATAGAACTAGAAAAAATACTTGAGTTTGAAAAATTATGGGTTCTTCTTCTTGTTCTAGCTTGGTCGACCTTCATCAATGGAGAAGAAGAGTTTCTCTCATTTTTCACTTTTTTTGTATGTGTAAATATGTGTTTTTAATGAATAGAATGCATGTATATTTTAAATATCTATCCAAGAAAGGTGTAGGTGTACATGAAGTTGTAAGATTTTTAATAAAATGGGTGACTCATGGGGGGGAGGTCGGCAAAATGGTTTTGGGAAAAAGGGTGGTGCATTTTGATGACTAATGGTATTTTAAGTTAAGTATAATATGTATTTGGTACATATAATTAATTCTTAAGTGTAGCATTAGCTAGAAATCCATTTTAACAGAACAAAATAAAATATATCGAAGTCATAAAAATTATAAAAATGCATTTCTCACAAGTATTGAGTGAAATTATAATTATCGAATGGAATTTACGAAAACCGTCGTAAATATTTATATAACAATTTATATACCAAAATAAATTCAAAACATCGGGTAAATTAAAAATATAATTTTTACAGTCTTAAAATGAGTATAAAAATATATCAGGATAATTTGTGGGAGTGTCGGATCAATTGTTCAAAATAAATGATCGTGCGATAGCGTTTATTTAATAAATAAATATACGTTAAGAAAATATGCAAACCCATGCATCAACTAATATGAAAATGATGTTACTGATGATATGTAGACTAACTCTAGTCTATATGAAGTGTTCCTAATGATGTTCCATGAATATGCAGCTTAACCCTCACGGTTACGCGAATTAGATACTCGTAAACCTAGTTTACGAAAAATGATGAATAAAAATCATGAATATAAATTTTTCTCCGGGAATGAATAGTGTTTTGTGAATAGTAAAATTTTGAAATAACCTCTCAAAATATCAAATCGACCTCAAAAAGATGAAAAGTAAAATGATGAATAGTAACCGATGAATAGTAAATTCCCGAGATGAATAGTAAAAATTTCAAAGTTTGCAAAATGACCGGAAATTGAGAATTGTGACATTCTTCCCCTGTTAGAGGAATCACGTCCTCGTGATTCAATTATTGATAACTATAGTCCGAACCTCGACAAGGGTTCTAAAAGTTCATGCTTGTGTGAATAGTCTAAGTGATGATGTCAATGCTCATGCACATGGGTTTCTCATTCAACTAGGTACGTTCTTGCGCTATCGTGACTATTTCCCATTCTAAAGACATGTTCTCTTATGGTTAGGTTTGATGAGGCAAACTTTCCCATTCTCGAGCAAAACCCTCAAAAGACTTTTAGGTAACCGATTTTTACTTAATCTCACAACTCATCAAACAAGAACTGTCATGAGATTAGGCTAAATCGGTTTGAGTAACAACTCGAATCTTAGCTGGATTTTCGCAACTCATCAGACAAGAATTGTCACTAGAATCAAGCTAGGAAACAAGTGGTTTTGAAGAAAGTCTTTTGAAAATTTGGCTCAATTATGGAATTGCTTACACATATGAGACTACTACTCCCTTCATTGCATGATTCTTCCTGAATTAGACATAGGTGATCAGGCTATGTATAATTTAGGAGTAACTATGCAATGCTTGGACTAATCGACTCATATGATGTTTGGTGTTGAGTCAACTGATAATGTGCGTATAAAACCGCATGTATAATGAGTATGCACTTATAATGATATGATGGGATGCTATGATGATGTAGTTATACTCTTGGGTCAATGATGCAACCTAGTTCTCTATAACCGTTGCTCTGATACCAATCTGTCACACCCCCAAATTACCTGTTTTGCAGCGGAATGGAATACCTGGGGGATGATTGTCACAGCATCAAAGTTACAGTTATATCGAACGACCTAAAGTGTCGTTTTGAAGATATCGTTTGATTAAGTAAAATAATCAGAGTTTACAAAACATAGGTCCCAAAAGATTTCCAATGTACCAAAATGAGTTTGTTACAATCAAACGATAGTTAAGTGCATAAAATATATGTGAGACGCGTCGTCACCGCGACTCTATGATAATTTCACATGCATGCCATGAAGTGAATGCCTTAGATACCTGAGATAAAACATACTAAAAGTGTCAACACAAAGGTTGAGTGAGTTCATAGAGTTTGGTTGAATTGTAAAGCCTTTTAAGAACGTTCATGCAGCAAAGGCAAAGTTTTTGGTCATTGAGAATAGTCCACAAAGCAAAGGCATTGTAAATCCACTCAGTTCCAAGTTCCGCCCATACAAAACTTGCAACCTGTGTGTTCACAACCCACTGCCAAAAGTAGTATGTCTAATAGTCAAGTATACGTTGTCATAATAGATCACAATATAGCACCACGTATATAATAATTAAAGACTGCTCCGAACAAGGGAGACTTTATAGTGCTGCTCCGAACATGGGAGACTTTATAGTGCTGCTCCGTTCACATAGGGAGAATTTATAGTGTTGCTCCATTCACATAGGGAGACTTTATAGTGCTGCTCCGTTCACATAGGAAGAATTTATAGTGTTGCTCCGTTCACATAGGGAGACTTTATAGTGTTGCTCGGTTCACATAGGGAGGCTTTGCACGCTCCACCAATAAGGCGATACTTTTAGGTCATAGCACGTACGATTCAATAAGTTCAAACAAGTCATAAGTCCGTAATTAAGTTCAAAGGTTTGATTCAAAAGTTCATAATTAAGTTCAAGAGTTTAAGTCGAATTCAAAAGTTCAAAACATATCAAAGGTTTAAAATAGTCAAAGGGCTCAAAATCAAGTCAAACAAGATCAAAATATATCAAAAGGGTCCTTTACAAGTTAAAAGAGTTCAACTATATGTCAAAAGGTTCAAATCAAGTTCAAAGTGTTCAAATATATATGTCGAAGGGTTCGAAATCAAAGAAAGTGGTTCAAATAATAGTGTTCATAACATAGTGATCAATTTAGTTCGGGCATAATCTACTTACTAGCATAAGTAGTGAAACAACAGTTATTTAAGTTCATATAAGTGTAAAGTAAAAGCAAGTAGTTGAGCATGTATCTACCCCGAAGAGTTTATAAAACAATTAAACGAGTAAAAGTGGGGCTACAAACTCACCTGATGCAATGATTATGATGACAAAAGTGGATACACTGAAATGAGGTGCAATCTCTATTTGCAACATAATATGAATGATATGTTCTAATGTAAGTCATGAAACAATGTCGTGCATGCAAATTCATATGATATCCATACCACTTGTACATTTTTGAAAATAAAGTTTATCGTCGAAATATACGTTTATGACATCTCGTCATGTTATAAAATACTTTACAAGTACTTACGTTGAAACAACATCCTACAATAGTCGTTTAAGTGATAAATCAAGAAATATAGTTTTTCGTCGCAAAATAATGTAAATAATTCGTGAAAGTGGCTAAGTGGCCTCGAAAAGCTAGTCGTAAAATAGTGAATATCGAGTGTTAGGAAACAAACTCAATGATTTTTGAAAGCTTGTAACATTATCTAAAAGTCATAACACTGAACTTTTATCTATACGAGTTCCGATCATAAAGAAAAATAATGGTGAAGTGAGGTAGTTGAGCTAAAAATGTAGTTTATGGGTAGTTTTCGGGAAAGTTTGAGTAGTCGCAATTTACTCGTTAGAACTCCGTTTGAGGAACGGCTGGTCATTTTGGAAAATAGGCCGGGTGAACTAACTTTTACTCAGAGATACTATTTTACCAAAACCAACTCGATCATTGAGAAAAACGGCTCCAAACATGGGTACCCGAAAAGACAGTTTCAACACTTAGAAATATTTTAGTAAAAGCTGATGGAAATAAGTAGTGAACGTCGGTTTTCAAATGCTTGTATCTCGGTCATTATAAACTCGTTTTCTACGTTTTATATATCTTTGGTTTCGTGTTAATATATACTAATATATTTTTGATAAGTCGACTCCTCTAGTTTAAGTTAAAAACTCATTTTTGTCCTTAGAAAAACCCATAACAGCATGTACATTTTCAGAAAATAGTTTTCGTCGTTAAACTTGAAACTAGCGTAACTTCTTCGTTATAAACCCGTTTTAACCCGTTCAAGCGGCCACGGTTTTGTTTTTAAATCTTTTTTCTGAATATCTATACCAAAATAATCCCCATCCTACTAAAATTTCCAGATTTTAAAAAACGTTACAGCCCTTAATTATAAGTTGTCGAAAATGATTTTTCTTGTGTAATACTTGTTCTAAACCCTTCCAATCAACACCAAAACTATTCTAAACCTACCATACACCTTCCTAGGGTGTCATGGGTTCCTAAACTTCACCAATAATGATAAGTTTCATGGAAATAATTATAGGATAGTTTATACTAATAATAAGTAATAAAAATAAGTAAAAAGTGGTATGAATCATAGAATACTTGCATATTTTGTTGGTGGTTATTCGTCCCAAAGCAGGGTGAAGATAATCAATTCAGCAGAAATGTGCAACTCTTCAGCAGAAACAAACAAACTGTTAGTAGTAACAGATACCACTTGGTGGTTACCGGATATCACTTGGAATCGTGTGATCACTTTCCAAAGTAAACTATTCGACCCTAATGCCTGGGTATCACGAATATCTACTTGGGATAAGACCAAATGCAGTTAGAGAATTAGGCACAATTCTATAACCCTTTCGCTAATAAGTGTTTATCGTTTTATGTGTGTGTCTCATGCATGTTCAGATCTCCTATATATAGGAGGTTACTCTTGAGCTATTCCCATGGAATTATGAGTATTAATCGGCCCATTAATAGCCTCATAATTATCCCCATTATAGCCGTTAGTGGTTACATGACCAATTAAATGTGGTCATAAAGAAGTTGTAACTGCCATTTAGCAGTACTTTCCATAAGCAGTACTTTCCACTAGCAGTACTTTCACTTGCAGTGGAAGTACAACCTATCAGTGGAAACACTGCTTATCAGTGCTTTCATAGCACTATCAGTGGATACACCACTTCAGTGGAAACACTGCCTATCAGTGGAAACACTGCTTATCAGTGGAAACCACAAGCAATACTTTCCACAAGCAGTACTTTCACCAAGCAGTACTTTCACCAGTACTACCAATACAAAACACTATAAGAGTCAGGGAGTTCATGGACCTTATCGGTGTACACTCCGTACCTCCTAACCCATTGCAAGGTGTGAACTAATCCCACAAGTGCACTAAATTTTCCAACAATCCTCCCCAAATTTAGTTCACTTCCTTTGCATGAAAAATAAACATCAATCAAAACATGTGCATAAACGAAAATGTCCAGAGGATTGAATTTCCATCTTAGTAAATTACACGTTCAAATATTCGAGAATCAGGGTGTTCTAAGAATTGAACCCTTCAACCCATTTGAATACCTGAAGATAAAATACACACAAGTTTTCAAACACTTAACAGCTCCTGACACTATACAAGCCATGTGTCCATATCCAAATTCATAAATGTTGTAAAAGCTAAAAGTCCAAAGCTTCCTGAAGCGGCAAAACTTCAACATTTACATAGGTGGTTCCTCTTTAGTCATGCTCCTGCCAAGCACTTTTTCAAAGAAAATTAACCATTAAGAAGTAAAGACTTCATCCTCCTTTCAGCAGGTTCTGAGCACAACCTTGGGATGTAAATAAAACATGTGCTCCAGTCCACTGAATGTTCAGCTTTCCACATTGAACTCAGCTCCTAAGTTTCCTCAGGAGGGAGTTGGGTGTCCTAGCATTCAGTGACTAAGTTGGACTTAAACCCATCCCTTTAGCAGACTTTATAACCAAGTCTCTAGCCAGACCCTTCGTCAAGTGATCAGCTAAGTTCTGTTGAGATCTCACAAACTCTATAGATACCACCCCATTCATGATAAGCTCACGAATCATGCTATGCCTGACACCTAAGTGTCTAGACTTACCATTGTACATCTGGCTATAAGCCTTAGCCAATGTAGCTGCACTGTCACACCGGATAGAAATAGGTGCTATAGGTTTAGGCCACAATGGAATCTCAAGAAGCAAGTTTTTCAACCATTCAGCTTCTTTACCAGCAGCTGCTAGAGCCACAAATTCAGATTCCATTGTTGAACTGGTGATGCAAGTTTGTTTCTTGGATGCCCAAGAAATTGCACCTCCACCAAGTAGGAATACCCAGCCACTGGTAGACGAATTATCTTCAGTGTTACTGATCCAACTTGCATCAGTGTAACCTTCCAACACTGATGGGTAACCAGTATATGAGAGACTATAATCCATAGTTCTCTTCAAATACTTCAGTACCCTCTGAACTGCTTGCCAGTGATGAGCACTAGGATTACTAGTATACCTGCTCAATTTTCCCACTGCAAAACCAATATCAGGTCTTGTACAAGTCATGGCATACATCAGGCAGCCAATTACCCTAGAATACTCAAGTTGAGATACAGCCTTGCCATGATTAGGCAACAGCTTCTCACAAGTATCCATAGGTGTACTCACTGGAGTACAATCAAAGTAATTGAATTTCCTCAGTACCTTCTCAATATAATGAGACTGAGAGATAGAAATTCTATTACTTTCATGTTTAATCCTTATACCAAGGATAACATCAGCCTCCCCCATGTCCTTCATGGAGAACCTTGATGACAAAAATTCCTTTGTCAGGTCAACCTGATTTTGGTCAGTGCCAAAGATCAACATGTCATCAACATATAGACAAATGATGACTCCTTTACCAGATTCATCAAATTTGCTATATACACATTTGTCAGCCTGGTTAAGAACATATCCACTAGACAAAACCACTTCATCAAATTTTTGATGCCATTGATTAGGTGCCTGCTTAAGTCCATAAAGAGACTTAATCAGTTTACACACCTTGTTTTCATTTCCAGGCAAGATGAAGCCCTGAGGTTGGTTCATATAAACCTCCTCTTCCAATTCACCATTCAAGAAAGCTGTTTTTACATCCATCTGATGAATAACCAGATTGTGAATAGATGCCATAGCAATCAGCAGTCTTATGGTACTGATACGAGCCACAGGGGCATAAGTATCAAAATAGTCTATTCCTGACTTTTGTTTAAAGCCCTGAATGACTAGTCTAGCCTTGAACTTTTCAATAGTTCCATCTACCTTCATTTTCCTTTTGAAAATCCATTTGCAACCCAGAGGTTTGCAACCAGGAGGTAGATCAACCAACACCCAAGTGTTGTTGCCCATGATGGAATCCATCTCATCATTGATTGCTTCTTTCCAGAAAGCAATATCCTGGGACTTCATTGCTTCTTCAAATATCTTGGGATCATCCTCAACAATGAAGCAATAGGAGTATTGGTCAGAGACCTCATCCCTTGTTCCTTCAACTAAATACAGCTGAAACTCAGGCCCAAATGACTTTGGAGTCCTAACCCTTTTGCTCTTTCTGAGCATAGGTTCAGGTTGTTGAACCACAACCTCATCAGGGACCACTGATGGTTCATTATCAGGGACCTCTGATACACCAGTGTTATGAGTTCCATTAGGAATCCTCATACTTGGTCTAGGGACTGATGAGAATCTATTCTCATCAAAGTCTGCATCCCTTGATTCAATAATGGAGTTAATTGAAACATATTCATTAGGTTCAATAACATAGAACCTAAAAGCCTTGGAATGCTCAGCATATCCAACAAAGATGCATTCAATGCCTCTTTCACCCAAAGTCTTTTGCTTTGGATCAGGGAGTCTTACAACAGCCCTACAACCCCAGACCCTGAGATAGTTCAGGTTGGGTTTCCTTTTAGTCCAGAGTTCATAAGGGGTAACCTTGTTCCTTTTGTTGGGAACCCTATTTAATAAATAGCAAGCTGTTAACATAGCTTCACCCCAGAACCCTTGACTCAGTCCTGAATAGGACAACATGGAATTAACCATCTCCTTCAGCACCCTGTTTTTCCTTTCAGAAATACCATTTTGCTGAGGAGTATAAGGGGCAGTCGTTTCATGGATTATTCCAACAGACTGAAAGTACTGAGTATCCATGTACTCACCTCCCCTATCAGTCCTTAATCTTTTGATCAAAGACCCAAGTTGTAATTCAACTTCAGTTTTAAACACTTTGAATTTATCTAATGCTTCATCCTTGGTATGTAATAAATAGACATAACAAAATCTAGAAGCATCATCAATAAATGTCACAAAGTACTTCTTATTCCCCAAAGAAGGAGTGGCATGCAAATCACACAGGTCACCGTGAATAAGCTCCAAGATCTTAGTCTCACGACTAACACCCTGAAAGGGTTTCTTGGTTATCTTGGTCAACATGCAAGTTTTACACTTTTCAGTGTCCATGTCAAAAGCAGGGATTAAACCATCCCTAGACATATCTTGCATCCTTTTATAGTGAACATGACCAAGTCTAGCATGCCAAAGGTTAGAATCACTCTGATCATATGTGGTCACAAAAGCTGAAATAACACTGTCAGTGGTAATATTAAGCCTGAACATTTGATTACATAAATAACCAAAACCAATAAAAACACCACATTTAGAAAGAACAAATTTATCAGATTCAATAACTTGTTTATATCCATGATTATTCAAAACACTACTTGAAACCAAGTTTTTCCTTATATCAGGAACATGAATAACATTAAACAAAGTTACAATCTTTCCAGAACTAAACCTAAGATCTACACAACCACGACCATGCACCAAGGCTGTTGACTCATTTCCCATGTGAAGAATAGAACCATCATTCAGTGACTCATAAGTCTTGAACCAGCTTCTATCTTTGCACACATGAACTGTTGCACCAGAGTCAACCCACCACGCAACATCATCATCCTGCACATAAAAAGATTCAGATACATATGTAACATAATAAATCTGAAAAGACTTATTAAACATATTCTGACCTTTCAGTGAGTTGGCTGAACCACCACTCCCTGAACCATTAGTGCCTGATCCATTGGCTTTACCACCAATTTTAACACCCTTGCAGTCCTTTTAATGTGACCAGTCTTGCCACATTTCCAACAAGTAGGTGTTGCCTTCTTGTTAGGATATGCCCTTGTGTTATCATGAAATTTGCGTTTGCCTTTGTTGTCATTGTACCTGGTGGAGTTGTTATGCTCCACCATATTGACAACAGATGGTCCAGCAGCATTGCCACTCTTTGGCTTGTCATTATCCTGCACCTTGAGAGATTCCTCAATGTGCAGATGACTGCCCAACTCAACAAGAGTTAACTCCTCCTTCATATGTTTCAAGGTATGCTTGAAATCTTTCCATGAAGGAGGGAGTTTGTCAATGACACAAGAGACTTTGATAGCCTCATCCATGTTCATTTGGTGTTGTGTAAACCTTCCAAGTATTCCAAGAAGTTCATTGTATTGTTCCATAACTGGTCTTGAATCAGTCATTTTGTAATTTGTGAAATTACTAACAAGGAACTTCTTACTTGATGCATCCTCAGCCATATATTTGGCATCCAAGGAATCCCACAGTTCTTTGGAAGATTCAAAGTTCTGATAAATATCAAACAAAGAATCAGACATACCATTCAGAATAAGACCTCTGCATATGTAGTCATCATTCTCCCACTTGCTCCTCCTCCTGATCTGCTACACAGTAGCATCATCACCATCATCAGGAATTGGAGTAGTCAGCACATAGACCACACTCATGCTTGACAGCAAGAAGTGCATCTTCTTCTGCCACCTCCTAAAGTCCACCCCTTCAAACTTGTCCAGCTTAGCAAAGTTTGAAGCCATGTGTTTCATTGCAGCAGTTGCCATTGATTATCACAAAATAGTTTACTTTGATTGTTGGTGGTTATTCGTCCCAAAGCAGGGTGAAGATAATCAATTCAGCAGAAATGTGCAACTCTTCAGCAGAAACAAACAAACTGTTAGTAGTAACAGATACCACTTGGTGGTTACCGGATATCACTTGGAATCGTGTGATCACTTTCCAAAGTAAACTATTCGACCCTAATGCCTGGGTATCACGAATATCTACTTGGGATAAGACCAAATGCAGTTAGAGAATTAGGCACAATTCTATAACCCTTTCGCTAATAAGTGTTTATCGTTTTATGTGTGTGTCTCATGCATGTTCAGATCTCCTATATATAGGAGGTTACTCTTGAGTTATTCCCATGGAATTATGAGTATTAATCGGCCCATTAATAGCCTCATAATTATCCCCATTATAGCCGTTAGTGGTTACATGACCAATTAAATGTGGTCATAAAGAAGTTGTAACTGCCATTTAGCAGTACTTTCCATAAGCAGTACTTTCCACTAGCAGTACTTTCACTTGCAGTGGAAGTACAACCTATCAGTGGAAACACTGCTTATCAGTGCTTTCATAGCACTATCAGTGGATACACCACTTCAGTGGAAACACTGCCTATCAGTGGAAACACTGCTTATCAGTTGAAACCACAAGCAGTACTTTCCACAAGCAGTACTTTCACCAGTACTACCAATACAAACCACTATAAGAGTCAGGGAGTTCATGGACCTTATGGGTGTACACTCCGTACCTCCTAACCCATTGCAAGGTGTGAATTAATCCCACAAGTGCACTAAATTTTCCAACATATTTTTGTACTAGCATAATAAAAATAGATCAAATATGATTATGAAAGAGTAGGAAAAATTATTTAGAACTTACTTGAGTGATTGAAGAGTTTTTGGAATTAGAAACTTAATTAATCTTTAGGTTTTTATTTCAAAACCTTGAAATAGATTACTAATATTACTAGAAAAAATACTTGAGCTTGAAAAATTATGGGTTCTTCTTCTTGTTCTAGCTTGGTCGACCTTCATCAACGGAGAAGAAGAGAAGAAGAGTTTCTCTCATTTTTCACTTTTTTTGTATGTGTAAATATGTGTTTTTAATGAATGGAATGCATGTATATTGTAAATATCTATCCAAGGAAGGTGTAGGTGTACATGAACTTGTAAAATTTTTAATAAAATGGGTGACTCATGGGGGGGAGGGGGAGGTCGGAAAAATGGTTTTGGGAAAAAAGGTGGCGCATTTTGATGACTAATGGTATTTAAGTTAAGTTTAATATGTATTTGGTACATATAATTAATTATTAAGTGTAGCGTTTGCTAAAATTGATTTTAACGGAACAAAATAAAATATATCGAAGTCATAAAAATTATAAAAATGCATTTCTCACAAGTATTGAGTGAAATTATAATTATCGAATGGAATTTACGAAAACCGTCGTAAATATTTATATAACAATTTATATACCAAAATAAATTCAAAACATCTGGTAAATTAAAAATATAATTTTTACAGTCTTAAAATGAGTATAAAAATATATCAGGATAATTTTTGGGAGTGTCGGATCAATTGTTCAAAATAAATGATCGTGCGATAGCGTTTATTTAATAAATAAATATACGTTAAGAAAATATGCAAACCCATGCATGAACTAATATGAAAATGATGTTACTGATGATATGTAGACTAACTCTAGTCTATATGAAGTGTTCCTAATGATGTTCCATGAATATGCAGCTTAACCCTCACGGTTACGCGAATTAGATACTCGTAAACCTAGTTTACGAAAAATGATGAATAAAAATCATGAATATAAATTTTTCTCCGGGAATGAATAGTGTTTTGTGAATAGTAAAATTTTGAAATAACCTCTCAAAATATCAAATCGACCTAAAAAACGATGAATAGTAAAATGATGAATAGTAACCGATGAATAGTAAATTCCCCGAGATGAATAGTAAAAATTTCAAAGTTTGCAAAATGACCGAAAATTGAGAATTGTGACATCATGATAGTGAAAATCAACGTGTGAGTGCTTTAAAAGAGATGGAGGAGGATGTGGCTACTAAGCCTTGTATTTCTTCCTCTACTTGTACTTCTTCAACTAAGGTAGGTAACTCATTCTCTAAGGTGGGTAATGTGGTTGTTTTTATGATAGTGACGATGATGAAGTTCTGAAATATCCTAACGAAACTAATTATTTTGGTAGTGGAGGGAACGACAGGAGTCTTTTGAAGCAATAGAAAGATGGTGCATGTGACTACATGATTATGAAGATGATTGTGGTCTATCTGCGGCCTAATTAAAGGCTGCTGCCATCCATGACATTAGACTTGGATAGGTTGCTTTTCCTTTGTCTGGCATAAAGGTTGATATGTCTTAGTTGTTTTTTTTTTTTTTTTTTTTTTTTTTTTTTTGATTTTCTAGATGTGTGTAGCGAGTTGATCATTTATGGCCTTCCATAAATGATTTAGTGGTTCTTCAAGCGGTTGCTTGAGGTATATGTGGTACTTCAGCCACATTTCATTATATTTAACTGTTTTTTTAATAATATATGTTACCGGGTGAAAGATCATTTACCCAAAAAAAAACTTCAATACGATTTTGAGAATTCCAATGAAAATGTAGGTGGTGAAAGATTTTGACGAAAGAGTTGGGTTATTACAATGCAATGGATGTCGAAGATATTCTGAACCACCCAGAATAAAATGTAGTTGCACTTTCTTGATTGATGAAGAAATTATTGAGAGGGTTACTGGAAGTTATAAAGATGATGACGTTGATGATGAAAATTCTACCATGGAGCCCCCTTCGCGAAGCAAGACTATTAAAGCAGCAACCATGTTAAATCATTTCTAGTTGCTATGGCCACCAAGGAGTAAGGGAGATGATGTTGAGTTGCAAACAAGAAATGCTTTGGCTATAATTAGTTTATTACAGTGCAAGATTGTCTCATATATATTTTTCTTGCTTCAATTGTTATGTTTGAATATGCTTTTTTGAGCGTATGACTTCACTAGTAACTGAAATGATATATATTTGTTTTTTCACCAACTTGGATTTATTTTATCAAATTTGAGGATTCCTAGCTTGCACTTGGTTGTTTTCTTGATGCTTTTTCAATTCGTTTAAGATAAGTAATATCGTAACCCTGATTAGGAATCACGTTCTTTTATTCTGTTTTCATTAATGAAACAAGTAAGTAAAAACTTAAACGTACAGACGGTGATTTGACTTTCAAATTCATAGCGAATAGTCAAATAATGTGTTGCTTTTGCTTCTTTAAATGCGTTAGAAAAGATTTTTTTTATTCCGTTGTCATTAATTGTGTATATACTATTTAAATATTAATGCCTCTTCAAAAACCACAACTGAGAATATACTAATTTACTTTCAACAATGCATTTGCCAATACAATTATTCGTTATCGTTCTAGCCCTCATCACTCATGAACAATTAGCAATAGCACAAATTTCTGACCCTTACCTAGTTTTTCCAATAAACAAACACACTGATACCGTTAAGCCTCTCTATAGTGTTCAGGTCACGAATTCAGATGGTGATTGGGGTGACCCGATGTCCATGGACTCAAACTATCTAATAGACATCGACGCTCCTGTCACTTGGCATGACTGCTTCCCCTTTTGGCAAACACTTCCCGTCTCAAAAACAAGTCTTGCCATCCCTCTTCGGATTATCTACCGGACTGGGGCTATTGGTCATGTCCGGTCGTCATGGTTAATCCACTTACCGGATCATGCGTTAATGCTCAATTGAACAATGATAATTTTGTGATGAGCCCGACCGATGGTAAAAATGTTTTAGGTGATGTAAATCACTACATGAGTTATGCATATCATGCTCAAATCAGAGGAGCTTGTGCTAATTCTTCACCATTTGATTCCTTCCCTAAAGATGTTACAGGTGTCATGGCCTTGTCATCTTTGCCTCATGCTTTGCCTTATGCTCTATGTTTGCCTAGCAACTCCTCTACCCCCGGAGTTCTGTTTGCTGGAACAGGTCCCTGTTACCTTCTTCCGCAATCGAATGTCGATATAAGAAGTTTACTATCGTATACCCCGCTACTGAAGTATCCAGATTCAGTTGGCTACTTTATTAGTGTGAATGCGATTACAATTAAAAAGAGGTCTATCATCATTCCCATGAATGCTACTACTAAACTTAGTACAATTGAGCCTTACACCACACTTAGAACAGACATCTATACAAGCTTGGTTAGAAGGTTTGCAAAGGTTACAAGACGAATCCCGAGGACAAAGCCAATAGCAACATTTGGGCTTTGTTTTAGTACGTCCATCAATGGCACCAAAGTAGGTTTAAAAGTTCCTAATATTGATTTACATCTTCAGGGTGGGAAGACGTGGACGATATCATCTGCTAACTCGATTAAGCAAATGACTAATGATGTTGCATGTCTAGCTTTCGTTGATGGTGGTGCAAGGAGTGAACCTGCTATCACAATTGGAACATTTCAGTTTGAGAATAACTTAGTGGTGTTTGATTTGGAGAATTCAACTTTTGGGTTTAGTTCTTCGCTGTTAAGTCGGAAGACTTCTTGTGCAAACTTCAATTTCACCGTGTTAAGCGAATATTAAGCTATCCAAATGTGGATGGATGCGTGACCAAACTAAATAAGTTGTTCAATGCTGTCCATGCAGTTGAAATCGGTCATTCAGGCATCAATGCATGTTAAATTGTTAAAAGTTTGTCATGATTGAATAATATAGTTAAATCCAAATATATCAGTGTATCCCTTTGTGTTTTATTAAAGGTAGCATAAGTTTGAGCGAGACTGCCTGTAGGCATACAAATTAAATAAGAATGACTCGGAGAAGGAAAAATTGCAGAATAATGAGAGAAGCTTTGATCGCCAAATGGAGTGTTTAAAAAAAAATGTGAACCCGCATATATATCATATGACTTTTACTTTTAGACAACGAAATTTTCAAGTCTCCGTGATTTTGTTTTTGAGAACTTCATTCCCATTCCAATCGAGTGGAATTTGATAACATTTAAATTGAAATTTTGAGAAACTGAATCAAAGCTTACATTTATATAAGTTAGTTTGTACGTTTAATTATTACGTACAAAGTATGCATCCTATATGTATTTTCCAACATATAAAAAAAGAGTTTATATAAATCATTTAAAAAAAAAAAAAAAAAAAAAAAAAAAAAAAACCTTTGAAATCCCAATTACCTTGTTGTGACCCAATTTGACTTATTTGAGGGGGGGGGGGGGGGGGGGGGGGGGGGGGGGAAAAAGAAATTTAACACAAGTTTCCAACAGTTTTTGCATCAACATGGAATAAACTAATCGACTTGATGACTCCTGCACATGGTCAGGGGCGGAGCCAGAAAATATTTTAAGGGGGGGCAATTTTTTTTTTTTTTTTTTTTTAACATTATATAGAACAAACAGGGTTGGATCAGTTGGATAACCCCTCTCCATTTAACATAAATCACTTAAAACGATGTTGTCGTCATGAAGTTCTTGAAATAAAAACATCAATTATCTTATCGTATTCAATAACTACTAATAAATATCACTCGATCATGAAAAACTTTTGATAATTAACTAAAAGCATATTTGTGAATCTTGAGACTATGTAGGAACAATTATAATCTAACATATATTTAAAAATATTATTAATGAAAGATAAAAATTTTCTAACTATAAAATGGGTGGTCGTTTTTCTTGAACGAGACTACTCCGTAGTTTGAAAACAATTTTTTTGGAGCAAGTAAAACAGCTAACAATTTAAATTTTTGAAAAAGAGTTAAGCATACAAATTAATCATTTTATTTTCTTATAAAATTGGGTCTAGTTCTAGGTCAACTGTCAACACTATATTAATTACTCACCCACGTGAATATGGAAATTTATTCTTTTAATTTCTCTCTCTTCAACGAGAAGCCATCTTCTACCTTCACCACCACTGTTAAAAAAAAGCTTCAATATTCCAAAAAAAATGGCGTTTTTGAGTTATCTTCTTCAGTATTTCAAAAACTAAAATCTGCACTTCAAAAAATGTCTAAAACTTGATTTTAACTTTCAAATAAGAAAAGGGTAGACAATATCTAGGGGGGCAAATTCAACAAATACCTCAAAATACCAAAAAAATCTACACTAAGATTTCCTGGGTTGGGGGGGGGCACTTGCCCACCGTGACCCCCCCTTGGCTCCGCCTCTGCACATGGTTGTGGAATAACAACGTAATCGTAATCTGTTTTAGAAGAATTTGAAGGGTAATATACATTTGATTATAAATATTAATATTTGGCAATGTTAATCGGTTTATATATCTCGCTCAATGTTTAGACATACCGCTCTACTCCGTGTTTATCTTCTCTAGAAAAACATGATTATTGTTTCCTCGTAATTTTTTTCTCAAAACCATCTTATAACTACGAACCTCAAGGCTGGCTCCAAGCTGAGAGTCAAATTAATGATTTAGAAAATTATGAAACACGTTCTTTTATTCTGTTTTATTGAAAACACCTAAGCAAAAACTGAATCATTGTTGATTTGACTTTCAGATAGATTGAGATTACAGACATGCACAGCGCAACAAGCAACATAGATACTCCGTAGTATTTTAATTTTACTATTTAAATCTGATTGTTTCCTCTTCAAAAATCACATAAGAATATACAAATCATTTCAAAATGGATTTGCTTATACAACTACTTGTTATCATTCTATCCTTCATTTCTCATAAACATGAAGCCATAGCACAATCAGCTAACACTTACACTTCCTTAGTTGTTCCAATAACCAAACATACCGATACCACTAAGCCGCTTTATAGTGTTCGGATCATGGCCACGGATTACATGGGCACGCAATCCTCCTACTCAAACTATCTTCTAGACATTGATGCTCCTGTCATTTGGCATGACTGCCTCCCCGATTGGAAAACATATCCTGTTCCATGTCATAGCGAAAATGGAGCATGCATGGAAGTGCAACCTTACTCATACAAAAACCTCTCCTGCCATCCAAATAATAATCGAAACATACCTGGTTGGGGATATTGTTCGTGTCCGATCAACGTAGTCAATCCTGTTACAGGATCTTGTGAAAATACCGTATTTAACTACGATTATTTTACAATGAATACAAGTAATGGGAAAAATGTTTTAAGTGGTGTATATGGTGCTACACCTACAGGATCTTGTGCTTCTTCTTCATCATTTAAGTCGTTCCCTAAAGATGTTAAAGGTGTCATGACGTTTTCATCCTCTCCCTACGCATTACCCACGTCTTTAACTCTATATGGCCAGTTGGTGAAAAAAATTACAGCTCTATGTTTGCCTAGCAAATCCTCCGCTCCTGGAGTTCTATTTACCGGAACTGGTCCCTATTACCTTCTTCCTCAATCGAATGTCGATATAAGAAGTTTACTTTCGTATACCCCGCTACTAAACAATCCAAATTCGTTTGGATACTTTATTAGCATCAAGGCAATTGTAATTAAAAACAGATCTATTTACATTCCCGCGGATGCCACTACCAAACTTAGTACAACTGAGCCTTACACTACTCTTAGAACCGATATTTTTACTCGTGTGGTTAGGAGGTTTTCAATGGTCACAAAACGAATCTCGACTGCAAAGCCAATAGCACCGTTTGGCCTTTGTTTTAGGACGTCCACCAATGGTACACAAGTTGGTTTAAAAGTTCCTAATATTGATTTTAGTCTTCAGGGTGGGAAGACATGGACGATATCAACTGCTAACTCGATTAAGCAAATGACTAGAGATGTGGCATGCCTAGCGTTGGTTGATGGTGGTGCAACAAGTGTACCAGCTATCACAATCGGAACATTTCAGTTTGAGGACAACTTTGTGGTGTTTGATTTAGAGAATTCGACATTTGGGTTTAGTTCTTCCTTATTAAGTAAGAAGACTTCTTGTGCAAACTTCAACTTTACTCAATTAATGTGATATATTTTAGCTATTCAACTATGCAGCATGAGTAGCCCATGAACAAAGAAGTTTTTTAGTGTTTTCCTTCTAGTCGAAATTGGTCAACTTTAATTTCAACAACGCACGCTGATTCAATAAAAAGACAACAGTTAATGAAACCAATGTCTGCATAATTAGTTTCTTATCTGTTACAATAATTTAGTCGTCTGGGATACTTTAGGCAGAAATTACTTCAAAAACTAACCGGCCTAAAATTAGATGATTCTCTTTTGAAGTACCAAAAGAGAAACAGCTAGTGCTTTAGAAAGAGAAATATATATTACTTAATTGATACAAAAGCTATATGATAGTTAACTGATGATATGACAAGATACAATCTGAGGAATAGTCCCTATACAAAATTTGATCTACGTCGGAAGTTAAGAAATGCACTTTTCCTCACTTCAAAGTTCAATGCACTATCTTGGGCACAGATCTGATATAAACTCCTCAACTGCAGTAGTATCATAATCGTCAACCGGAACATTAGGATATAAGAATGGTTAATATATAAAAAATATAGATATAGAATGATATAGGAATGGTAATATATCAAAAAAGGGTTAATAGACAAAGATGTCACTAAACTTTCAGAAATATTTGTCCTAAGTCACTAATGTTTGTATTTTGTCATCTAGGTCATTATACTTCATGTAACCTGTTATATGGGATACCAATAATAATGTTACCTATTATGACCGGTTACAATCTACGTGTACTATGACACGTGCACACAAACACTAACATATACTAGTTGACTATGTATCTGCATTTTTTATTAATCCCAACTCCACTACACACACAAACCCACACACACATAACCCTAATTACACGATCCAAGATATAAAATCATTTTCCCAAGTTTCTGGATTGGGGGAATCAAAATTGAGGTCGAATACAGTTGTCATCTTATATAAAAAGGTAACTTTTGGTCTAATTATAGTTTTTAATCAATTCGTAAAATTAGGGTTTTTGTTCAAAATTAGGGTTTTTTGAAATTAACAATTTTTCTTGTTTTATTATGTTTCAGATGGCAACAGGATCAAGTTTCTTGATAAAATACCATCGTGGAGGTGTTTTTGTAAGAGACCCTCTTTCCTACGATTATGAAATAGTAACTGAAATACCAGGTGTTGATCTTCTTTCATTAGACTTGATAGGGTTTATAAAGCATTTGGAAACTGAATGTACTGGTGAAGTTAAGTCCTTGTTTTATTTGATACCTGGTTTAGAATTTCACTTAGGATTGAAACCCATAAAATGCAAGGATGACTTTGATGCTTGTGTTCAGTGTGGTATTGATAATGATCATGTCTTGCATATCTATGCATCCTATTCTGAATTTGATATTGAAAATGAGACCATAGCTGAACAAAACATAACAGATAGTGAAAGTGACATAGAGGATTATAATGTATATGATTATTGTACTTCTGAAGAGAGTGATACTGCTTCAGTTGATCATTTGTCTGAAGGTGAGGATGAGGTTTTAGATGTTAGGACTAGGACTGTAGACCCTGCACCTAAGAGAAAAGCTTCTAAGATGTTTGATGAGGGCTTTTTGTCTAGAGTTTATAATGGTTTGCCTAAGGATGACTTCATTGAAAAAGACCCTGCGCCTAAAAAAGTAGATGATGAGGATAAGTTGGGTGATGAGTGGCCAATTCATGATCCTAGTGTCAAATGGAAGTTTATGAGGCCACAGCTAGGTGAAAGATATGAGAATCCTGACCAATTGAAAAGAGCATTGGCTTTTTATGCTTTGGCCAATGGTTATAAGCTATACTATAAGGTAAACAACCCTAAGAGACTTTTAGCTAAATGTTCAAGAGATAACAAAGAAAAGAAATGCCCATTTAGATTATGGGCATCTTGGATGCAAGTAGGGAAAGAAAAATCATTTCAAATCAAAACCCTAGTTGATGAACATGTCTGTTCTAGGACATATGAGTATGGTAGCTTAATAAAAAGTAACTGGGTTGCTAGGAATTTTGCTAAAAGATAATGGTCAATCCTACCATAACAGTTAGGGCTCTAATTGATTTAATATTAAAGAAATATAAGTGTAAGGTAACTGTTAGTCAAGCTAGAAGGGGAAAGAGTAAGGCTTTGCAGCAATATGAAACATGTTTAGAGGATCACTATGGTATGCTATGGTCTTATGCTGCTGAGATCCTTAAATCTAATCCAGGATCAACTTGTAAGCTAGGTGTTGACTCCATGCCTGATGGAAAGAACTACTTTAGTAGCTTTTATGTGTGCTTTAAAGCTTTGAGACAGGGATGGTTAGATGGATGTAGGAGGGTAATTGGGTTAGATGGTTGCTTTCTTAAAACAATATGCAAGGGAGAACTGCTATCAACTGTAGGTAGAGATGCCAATAACCAAATCTATCCTATTACATGGGCTGTGGTTAGTGTGGAGAACAAGGAGAATTGGAGTTGGTTCATGCAGTGTCTCAGTGAAGACTTAGGCATTACAGGTGGTGAAGGTCTTACCATCATCTCTTATCAGCATAAGGTATAATCCTTTTAATTTGACAATGATTAAATCATTCTTGTATAACCAATCTGTTTCATAACCAATCTGAACACAGGGAATTATGGAAGCTGCAAAGGATGTGATGCCTTTGGCTGAACACAGACAATGTGCCAGGCACATATACGCTAATTTCAGAAAGAAATTCACTGGATTTCAGTTTAGGAATTTATTTTGGAAAGCAGCTAAGGCCACATATCCTACAAAGTTTGAGCAAGTAATGAATGAAATCAAGCAAATCAGCAAAGAAGCACACACTCATCTAATGGATAGACATCCTCAAAGCTGGAGTAGGGCATACTTCATAACAGATAGAGCATGTGATGCAGTTGAAAATGGGATAAGTGAGTGCTTCAACTCACTTATAGTTGAGGCTAGAAGAAAACCTATCATCAACATGTTGGAGGACATCAGACAAGGTCTTATGGAGAGAATGCAGAAGATGAGAGAAAAGCATCAAAAATGGGAAGATGTGATATGTCCTAACATTAGGAAGAAATTTGAAGTATTGAAGGATAAACACATGTCTGTCTTTACTTTTATATGTTTTAAATAACTTTTAACTCACTTTTAACTCAATTGAAGGAACTGGAAGGTGATACCTGGTGGTGAGAGCAGGTTTGAAGTAAGGAATGGGTATGAGGGATTTACAGTTGATGAAAGACTTAGGACTTGTAGTTGTAGAGGGTGGCAGTTGACTGGTCTCCCATGTGAACATGGATTTGCAGCAATATTTTTCCTTCATAAGAAACCAGATGACTATGTTTCTGAGTGGTATAGTAAGTCTAGATTTGTGGCTGCTTATAATCACTACATTGAAGGGATGAGGGGAATGGATCAATGGCCTTCCACTAGTTTTCAGAAGCCATTACCACCAATAAAAAGAAGGATGCCTGGTAGACCAGCTCATAAAAAGAAAAGAGATTCCTCTGAAAATGATGGTAATAGGAGTAGGATAAGTAGAAAGGGACAGCTTAACCATTGTAGGCTTTGTGGTAAGTCTGGACACAATCAAAGGGGTTGTCCATCTAAAGAAGAAAGGTCTAGTGGGTCTAAGAAGTCTACTAGTGGGTCTAAGAAGTCTACAAGAGGTGGTAAGTGCACAACTAGTGGGTCTAAGGAGAGGTCTGAACAAGTTGAGATACCAACTGGTTGCTCTGCACCAGTTGAGTTATCTACACCTCCTCCTGGTTTTGAGATGTATACACCAGATAAGATTGCAACACAAAGGGGTGGTGGTGTCAGGATGAGGGGTGGTGGTGTCAGGATGAGGGGTGGTGGTGTGAGTGGTAGTGTAAGTGGTAGTGTAAGTGGTAGTGGAAGTGGAAGTGGAAGTAGGAGACTTAGTACAATCAATGGGAAAATACTTAGGAGTAGAGGAAAAGGGGATGGATCAAAGACTTGTATGTATCCTGGTGGTATTAAACCTATAGGATTTGGTGTTTCTTGGGATCCAGTTGATGGAGAGCCAATGTTAGGAGTAAGTATTCTTTCTGCAGTCATTTATTTTTAGATGTTAGGTTTATTAAGTTGGGTCTTAAGTTCATTAATGTAAATTTTATTGCAGAATGCTAAGGGTTTACCAAGACCAGCTTGGCCAATTGGAATCACACCAGATGATGTGAGGATCCATGCTGAAACAGAAGAACCTGTTGTGCTACAAGATGCTATGTTGGAACCACTGGCTAGAAGAACTGCACAATATGAACAAAGGATGGCTGAAAGGAAGAGTGGATCAGTGCATAAGTCAGTGCAGAAGTCACCTGTGCAGAAAAAACAAGTTCAAAAAAAACCAATCCAAAAGTCACCAGTTCAGAAACAACCTGTGCAGAGAACAAGGGAATCAGAAAGGATCAAGCAGTTGATGTTCAATAGGCCACCATCTCCAGGACCAGGATTGACTGAAGATGATGCCATCTCACTAGAATAGATGCTAGGTTTAACTAAAAATGGCTAGCCAATTGTTAGGCTGTTTTGTATATGTGCCATTTTAACTTGTTAACATTCAGTAGGATGTTATAACTTTAACATGTAGTAGGATGGTTGAACTTTAACATTTGCAGTATGCCCCTATTTTGTATATCTGCCATTGACATGTTGTATAACAAACTGACATGGTCATTGGGGTATGACTTAATGAATGATATTAGGATCTTTTGTATATAAGATTTGTTACATCTTCTACCCTACTTACCTTTTATGATTTGTTACTTATGTTATATACACAACCATTAAAACAGACACAACCATTTTTTATTTCCACATTTGTTACATACACAACCATTTGGTACCATTCTAAACAGACAACCATTAAAACATACAAAATTCATTACATAACAACATAGATATTACATTGGTACCATTCATATCATTTCATTAGCTGGTACCATTCATTACATACCATTGTTACTAGTCTTACTAACATACATCTCCAAAAGACAACTTAACCTACACCCATTCTAACTAGTCTAAAGAAACCTAATAAGAAAGAACCCAACAATTAAAACAATCAACACTCGATTGTAGAAGGAAGTTCGAGAGTTTTGATTGTTCAATTGAACAATGTGATCTTGTGCATTCACCAAATTCACATGGAGCTCATACATCCTTGCTTGATACCAACGATTTGGTAATGCCACATCCACCCATCTAAAATAATTACAATTTATTGTGGGATCCATGAAATTTAGGCAACCAAGAAATCTTCTTCCCGGGTTAGTTTGTGTCCAAGAGGTACGACATTTTGCAATCTCACCACAGCCACAAAGATTGGCCATTTTCGACTTTGATGAAGATAAGTTTTGAGGTTTTGGTTTAATGGGTTTGGAACCCTAATTTTGAAAGAAGATGATGAAGTGTTGGGGTGAGTTAGGTATAAAAAGATGATTTTAGTGGGATTCCTAAGTGGCTGTGGTGATGTGGAAGATTGTCTAGGTGGAATACCTACGTGGCAAGGGTGGAAAGACAACAACCGGTTACCAATCCTTCGAGTGACTAGGGTGACAGTTATAAAAACGTTTAGTAACATATGTGAAAAACCCGTGAAGTATAGTGACCTAGATGACAGAATACAAACATTAGTGACTTAGGACAAATATTTCTGAAAGTTTAGTGACATCTTTGTCTATTAACCCATCAAAAAATACAGATCATCAATTAGTATGAGAACACAATAATGGAACATTATTGGTTACCAATAATGGAACATTATTGCATTTCTTCTGCTAATACTTTGTGAGATACAAATATAAAGTGGCTCGCATAACACGGAAAAGTAGAAGTGAAAATAATACCTGAGTTTTCCCCGTTGGATGGAAAAACAAACATTGGTACATTTCTACCAAAGTATTGTCCTGCCTGAACATCTAAAGAAATGAAGGGTGGTTCGACTTCTAACTGGCCACGTGTTCTAGCAATAAGGGTCCAATGACCTCTGATGATATAAATCTGGTTTCTCTTTGAAATTCTTTTGCAGCTTTGACTAAAGAGGATAAGGTTCACGGGAATGTCGACACTCCTAGTGCTGAAAAGGATGGCAATATTGTTAAGGATGCAACAAAAGCCGGAAATGATTAAAATCCCTAAAACCGATTCTGCCCACCCCCTCCCTGGCGATTCACCATTAAACCCTAAATCGTTTTTTTTTTTTTTTTTTTTTTTTTTTTTTTTTTCCCATTAATCTCCTAATTCTCCCATCTTCTAACCTGGTTCGAGGTTTAATTATCTCTGCGTTTGGTTGATTCTTGGGTCGATTGGTGTTATTGGTAAAGGGTTTTCTTAGATCGTTAGTGTGGGCTTTTTGCTGATTCGTATATCCTTATTACTGTATTGATTAATCTCGGTTTCACTATTATTCATGGGTTGATTTATGGCCGATTATGCTTATAAACCCTAGTTTCTAACTAGGGTTTATTTAATACGTAGCGATTATGTGGTTTGATACTGGCTGTTTTCTTCTTGTTTCGATTGTGTTATTTTTGTTATGGTTTGTTTATTTTCGTGTTGAATGGAGGGTGTGCCTAACGTTGATATGGATGCCTCAATGGATTGTAGGCAGCGTGAACATCATGTGGAGCCGGTTCCACATGATGTAAATCTTAATGATTCTGCTTTTCAAGGGGGTATGAATGCCAATGAGGTTGTGAAGCCGGTTTCACATGCGCCTAGTGAACGGACTGAGAGTATTGATGATTCAGGGTTTTGGGATGCTGGGCCTCTTGGTGTTACAAGTATATTGAATATGCAAGATTTCCCATCTACTGTTTACGATGTCGATGACACCACTAGGGGTGCTAATCTGCCTAGTGGTGATAGTATTAGTGTAGCTCCTAAAGCTGGAAGGGTACATGTTTCTCCTTTGCATACGAGTTATGCTTCTTCGCCTTAGGACAAATTAACCGGTGCTACGCAAATTATTCAATCTGTTGAGGTTAATATATTACCTATGTCGTATGTTGGTGCTACAAGTGGTACGGATTCTGCTAATGTTAATGGTGCTACGTCAATTGATTCGACGAAGCGCAAATCTAATTTTCGTAGGTTGGAGTGTGGTAAAAAGTCTAATGGGGTGGATCTCTCCATTCCTATGAAAGTCATTGAGGATGTAAACTCTAAATTTTAGAATACCCTTTATGGTTATTTCCTTGGTAAACGTATTGCTTTTCCGGTTGTTGATTATTAAGTTCGTATACATGGGCCAAGTATGGTATTCAAAAGGTTATGATGCATGCGAAGGGGTTCTTTTTCTTTAAGTTTTCCACTCGTAAAGGTGTTGATGGTGTGCTTGAAAACGGACCGTGGATGATTAGGAATGTGCCAATTATTCTTAAAAACGTGGAATTTGAATACTAATATGCTTAAAGAGGATTTTACTAATATTCCGATATGGGTTAAATTCCATGACGTGCCCCTTGCTATGTTTTCTGATAATGGTCTCAGCCTCCTAGCTACATTGATTGGTACGCCAAAAATGTTAGATTCTTATACTAGTCAAATGTGCTTGGAATCATGGGGTCGAAGTAGTTTTGCTAGGTGCTTGATTGAAGTTAAGGCAGATCAGGTCCTTAGGGAGAGCATCACTGTTGAGATACCATTACTTGATGGGACATGATCTACTATTAAAACGATTCGGGTGGAATACGAATGGAAACCGCCTCGGTGTGATACATGTGAATTGTTTGGTCATACGCTGATTGATTGTCCTAAATCTGTTCCACTTCCTACTCAGCCTAAACAGACTGTTAATGATGGTTATCAAACTATCACTAACAAGAATAAGGGGAGGAATGGTGGTCCAAGTGTTCCAGGTAAGGGAGGTTTTACTAAAGGGGGTCCTAAATTTAGGTATCAACCTAAAGCGCTTCCTCCTGAACCCAAGAAGGTGGATAGTGCGAAGAAGAAAGCCACTGGTGTGAGTAGTACGAGTGGGACAAATATTTCTACATCTAATTCTTTTGCTGCACTAAATACGATCGATTTTGATGACTGTGGCAATCCTACTGATGTAGAGGTTTCTGGTAATACAATGGACGCAAAGGAGGTTGGGTCTCTCGAGACATGTAATGTATCACAAGATCCGCTTATGAGTGATTCAATGGAAGCTAACGTGGTTGGTCCTACCCCTATTGTTGAGAAAATTGGGGAGTTTGAAAGGCTTCTTATCGATGGGAAAGCTACTCTTGTTGATGATAATGGCAATCCTATTAAAAAGGTTGATTATCAGGGTTCTAATAAGGATTTACCGGCTACTTGTTTTACTAAGAGGGTTAACCCATTCACTAACGTGGGAGAGATTGTGGATTTTGATAGTGATGATGAGGAGGTTGTGAACAGTCGAGTAACCTATTTGGTGGTGGTCATGATCGCGAAGATGACTATGATGACTATGATTATGATAACTATGCGGATCAGGTTTACGATCTTCCAGAAAATTTGGATGCCTATTATGACACGTATGGTATCAAGCTCCAAGGCTTTGGTAGGAAGTAATGTTAGCTCCATAGGAGTCTAATGTTATATTTTGAGTAGTGGTTTATTTTCTTATATAGAGAGTAGGAAGTATCTTGTTATGTAAGCTTTTCGCCTATGTAACGGGCTGAGATATAAGATTCACCCATATCCTTTGTACCTAAACGTTTTTTTGGAGTAATATATTTACCTGGTCTTTGACCTTTTTACCAAAAAAAAGCTGGAAATGATTGTGAAAGCGATGTTGAGGATGTATATGATGAAACCGCTCCGTTTATGGCTTCTTCCTCGAAACGGGCTAGTGGTGCTAATGAAGCTAGTTTTCGTGAGGATGAAGACTATGACATGTATGATGGATATGAAGATTATGCATATGATTTAATCGAAGAACATATGGTGTTCTGTAATGCATCGGACATAAGTCTTTGTGGAAACCTAGACGTTAGTTTAATAAACAATATATGTATCATATTGATGATAAAATGTGTGATTTTCCAAACCACTTGGTCTAGATCAAGTGGCTACCAGGGGTAACTTTGGGGTTGTTTTCTTTGGAGGTCTCGGGTTCGAGGCTTGCGAATGTGATTTTCCTTCCGGACAAAACGGGAAAAAAAAAAAAAAAAAAAAAAAGAAGAAAAAAAGAGTGGGGTTTATTCCTCATAGGCGAAGGTTCGAGGAAGGCATACTGTCCGCTTTGATATCACTGCACGACTCGAACCACAACTACTAACAAGCCGTCCTAAAAAAATGTGTAGTTTTCCACTCTTAACAATTTTGACATTCAATCTTCACAATATTACCGTGTACTATTTTTATACTTTTACAGTATCACATGTGCAGCCTACAATTTTTGTATGAAATAGTTTCTTTTTACTTAAAAGTTTTGAACCTAAATATCCCGCAAAGTTACTGTCACAAGACGCTATATAGCTAGAAAACATTGCTCGCTAAAATTTTAATTTTATGGTATTTTCCGTCGTAACACGCGAATAACCTGCTAGTATTACAATAATATCCGAGTTACATTTTAGTCAAGATAATATTTAATTCAAGACTTAAATCCTACTATTACATTTTAACATTATGAATAATAAACATGAACAATGTATGAATGAATTTGTATATTAAACCACTATTCTTCAAAGTAGACATCACCAGTCATCAACTTAATTAGTCGAGAACCATATCTCACGTAAAACGTATAAGAAAGAAAGTTATTGGCCGCTAAATTTTTTAATTACATGGTACCCATCGTCAAAGTGCGCGATACCCTGCTAGCTGATTTGATATAGCATCTTCCCGGTAAATAAAGATTAAAATAAACTTACGACTTTTAAGGGTCTACATGACAAGTCAAAGTGGTGGTTGGCCGTTTCCACGAAATTATGATAGAAATTCTAATGTTAAGTTGCTGTAATTATATTATTGCTACAAAAGTCAAGTAGAACGTTACCGTGGTGTGGGTTTATGCTAGGTTGACTGCAAGTCGTCGTACAATGACATGTTGTTGTAATCAATGCATTGTCGCGCTATTATCAATAATATAGATTTTCTTTGAAATTTGGCTGATTATAAACTATTGATTTTTTTTTTCTTTTTTTTTCTTTTCTTTTTTTTTTTTTTTTTTTTTTTTTTTTCGATTAGGTTTATAGGAAAGAGACAATTGTTTGAGGGATACTTGTTTATTTATTCAAAAAACCAATTTCAAAAAGCATGCATGGTTGTGGACGTTACAATATAGGGCCTGCAAGATGTTAGTCACTTCTATTGTCAAAACAAGATTAATTCACACTATACTTTTGTGGAAGATACAGCTATCCCGTAATTTCCTAGAAAGTATATAATTTCGAACCACAATTTGATATCCATCACACAGTTTTTTTCACTAATCAATATATACGTATGTTTCGCTATCATAAGTTGATGACTTTTATGATAGTGGCCATATATAAATTTTGGAGCACTGAACATTTAAAAATATGTTCACATATTGAAAATATCATCCAAACTCTAGTTTGAGCTACTTCATATCTATTTCTGTTCAAACTAAAGAAATTAAAATTGCCATGTCCTTTTCCACAAACCAAGAAGAGGTTGAATCCTCCGTATCCTTAGAGTCACCACAACCATGTCGTGAGCTTACTTTTTCCGATATTCAGCTAGCAACCCAAAACTTTGATGAATCATTAGTAATAGGCCGTGGGGGTTTTGGCAAAGTTTACAAAGGAACCATCCCTAATGGGAACAGTCATTTGGTTGTTGCCGTTAAACGGCTAGATTCAACTTCTAATCAAGGAGCACCTGAGTTTTGGGCTGAAGTTAAGATGCTTTCTAATCTAAGGCATTGTCATTTGGTATCTTTGATTGGTTATTGTAATGATGGGCAAGAGATGATTCTTGTTTATGAATATATGTCCTATGGAACCCTTGAAGATCATCTTCACAAATCTCAAACTTTTCTACCTTGGGTGCGAAGACTCACTATATGCATAGGGGCTGCTCGTGGGTTAGATTATCTTCACACCGGTACTGGTATTAAGCATGGAGTTGTACACCGTGATGTGAAGAGCTCGAATATATTGTTACATAACAGTTGGGAAGCTAAAATATCAGACTTCGGATTGTCCAAAATATGTCCAAAAAATCAGCAGTCCACTTATGTCAAAACTATGGTAAAAGGAACATTTGGATATCTTGACCCCGATTACTTTTACACGGGTAAGCTGACAAGAAAATCTGATGTGTATGCATTCGGGGTGGTATTGTTTGAAGCCTTGTGCGGAAAACGAGCTGTAGATGGAAGTCTTGATGGGGAACAATGGGGTCTGGCAATATGGGCTCAAGACTCCATTAAAGAAGGCAGGCTAAAGCAAATTGTTGATAATCATATAAAGGGGGAAATATCCCCTAAATGTTTAAAGATGTTTGCCCAGTTAGCTAAACGTTGCTTGCATAAGCATCTAAGGCAGCGACCTACAATGGCTGAGATTGTAGTTGGTCTTGAATCTGTCTTGGCGATACAAAAGAAAGCAAATAATATGCCTGGGGGCATTACTATATTTGGTAGAAAGGCTCCGGTGGTTCTATTTCCATCAAATAGCAAGAACTCAGGTATCACTTCCTCTTCCAGTCCACTTACATAACGTTTTGCTTTTGTAGAGTATTGATTAGCAAAAGAAATGCAATAATGTTTACTTCATTTAGCAGCAATTGAACTATTGCTCCAATTGTGTTTGGTACTTGGGTTATACAATCTTCAATTCATAATTTCACATAGTATTTAATGGGTCTCTTATCTAATAATTGGTAATTTGTTGAATTTGTAGTTAGTGGTAACAATTTGAACTCCATGGAATTATACTTTGAGACTATTGGGCATGAAAATCAAACATTGCATCGGTATGATTATGAGACTTTGAGTGTTGCAACTGGAAACTTCTCGGACCAGAACAAAATTTCGCAACTCGCATCTGATTCGCTGTACAAGGTATCAATATATAGTCACATGTCTGATTACATGTTTTATATGGTTTTGCTTGATTTGGTAGAAGCGCCAACTTGCTTTATCGTTTCAGGGAAAGCTACAAAATGGACAAGATATAGTAATTGCTGGACCTTCTTTGGGTAGCAGATATAAAGCACAATATATGAATGAAGCATCAATACTGGTAAAGCTTGAACATGAGAATTTGGCCAAGTTGCTTGGATATTGCATTGAGGGAACAAGTCTGCTCCTTGTCTATGAGTTCCAACTGTATACAAGCTTTGATAGTTTGTTATTTGGTATGAATTTTCATTTTTAAAACAAGAAGTGTTGTTAACCTTCTTTTTATCACAGTTTTATTCTAAGATTGTGGCTTGTTAACATTTTCTTAATATTGACCTTGACAAAATATTCGTTCTGTTCTGTATCTGTAGATCCGGCGTGTACTCTTTTAAACATGGATAACCGGTATAAAATATTACTAGGTGTTGCTAAGGCACTTCTTTACCTTCACAAAGATGCTCCCATGCGGGTGATACATTGTGATGTAAGGTCTGGAAATATTCTTTTAAATGAAAGTTTAGACCCCAAACTCTCAAATTTTGGGACTGCAAAATGCATAGCAAGCAACAAGAGTGATTGTTACATGCCTATGACTCGCGGGACCTGGTATGTACACATCCATTCTATTAAAGGATATCCATTTTAAACTCTTAACCATGCTTACGAAGTTGAATGGTTTATACCGTGGATTTTGAAAGCTGGATGGCTACTTTTTTTTTTTTTTTTGGGTAAAGGGGAGTAATCCTGCACCCTGGTAAATATATTAACCAAATAAACGTTTAAGAACAATGTATATGAGTGAAATCTCATATATCAGCCCGTTACATAGGCATAGAGCTTACATAACAAGATACTTCCTATTTTCTAAACAAGAAAACAAACCACACTCAAATGATAACAAATGACACAACGAAATAAGATTACTTCCTAGGACCTTGAAACTTTGTGCCATACATGGCATTAAAGGCATCCAAATTCCCAGGAAGATCACGAACCTGCTTTGCATAGTCATCGAAGTCATAGTCATCATACTCATCTTCAAACTCTTGGCCACCACCAAATATATTAGCAGACTCATCAAATGGGTTAGCAACAACCTCATCTTCAGAATCAGACACCTCAATCTCTCCCACTTTAGAAAAAGGGTTAGCTCTCTTAGTAGAAGAGGTAGACGGAATAGGTTGACCATCATCATCCACAAGAGTAGCTTTCCCATCAATAATTAGTTTTTCAAGCTTACCAATTTTCTCAACTATGGGAGTAGAACCAACATCTATTGTTCCCATAGAATCACTCACAAGCGGAACATGTGATGTAGAACCAGTCTTAATCGACTCATCCTCATTAACCTCCATTGTACGACCAGTATCCACATCTGTATCGTCCATATTAAGAGCATCATACTGATTAGACGTAGTAATCCTGGTTCCACTCGAACTAGCCACATTAGAAGCCATCGTCTTACCGACATTTACTTTCTTGGGTTCTGGCGGAGGCTTTTTGGGCCGATATTCAAAATGCTTGCCCACCACAGATTTAGTAGAACCTCCTCGACCCGGATTCGGCCCAACTTGCTTTCCCTTCTTCTTATTGTTAACAGTCTGAAAACCATCACTTACGTCCTTATGAGGTTGAGCAGTCGGAATCACAACCTTAGGACAATCCACCAAAGTATGTCCAAATACCCGACATTTCTCACATCTAGGCGGTTTCCATTCATATTCAACACGGATCTTCTCAATAGTCGAACTCGTACCATCAAGTAAAGGAATCTCGACAGTGAGGCTGTCCCTAAGAACCTCATCAGACTTCACTTCAATCATACACCTAGCAAAACTACCACGGCCCCAAGATTCTTTGCACATTTGACTAGTAAAAGCATCTAACCTTTTGGGCGTACCAATCAATGTAGCAAGAAGACTGAGCCCGTCATCAGAAAACATAGCTAAAGGAACATCATGGAATTTAACCCACACCGGAATGTTAGTCAAATCCTCTTTAAGCAAGTTGGTGTTCAATGTCCATGGTTTAAGAATAATAGGAACATTACGAATCAACCAAGGACCATTATCAAGAACATCATCAACGCCTTTTTTCGAATTAAACTTGAAGATGAAGAATCCCTTAGCGTTCATCATAACCTTTTGTAAACCATACTTAGCCCACGTATTGCGAACATAATAGTCAACAACAGGAAAAGCAAGTCGTTGACCAAGGAAGTATCCGTAAAGAGTATTCTCAAACCTCATGTTCACCTCTTCCACCACTTTCATTGGGACTGAAAGGTCAACATCATCCTTCTTTTTGCTGCATTCTAACCTCCGAAAATTAGACACGTGTTTCTGGGATTCATTAGAAGCAACACCCGCGTAAGAAACCGACTTAACTCCATTACCACTAGTAGTAACAACCTTAGGTGCATTAGGATCAGAAGTAACACTATGCTTAGTACCATACATCTGGGATTGCATAGCCACATCAAAACTCGACAGAGGAGTATTTGCTGAATAAACTTTAGTACCATTCGACTTAGATTGAAGCCCAATACGACTCGAATTGTTCACATCAGAAGATGAAGCCATCTTAGCAATATAACAATCAATTTTATTCATTACTTCATCAAAGTTCTTATGCGCATTAGCAATCAATTGCTCCACATTAGGCTGTTTTGAAACATTTGAGGCCGAATCAGAAACAGAGGTATCATGGCTTTGCTCCAAATCATCCAAAACAACCTTATCCTTAACCTTATTCACGTTATCAGCCCCATCACATTCCGTGTTCACACCAACTTGATCGGCCAAGTTGGTGGCAGTTTTTGAAGCCTTCGCTGCAGAACTATCATTGTTAAGAAAACCTTTCTCCATCTCTCTAAAACCCCACAAACCAGCCAAACAAACACCACAACCAATCGGATTACAAACCACACGCGAACAGTTAATACAAATAAAACGAAACCCTAACTAAAAAAGTTAGGGTTTTGAAGCGATACGCACCATAATCTAACGAGCTCCCATGATCAATCAAGTTAAATACGATTAAAAACAGACAAGCAAGGATATTAATACCAAGCAAGGATGATCGTAGCAGCCCACGTAGCAGAAAACCAAAGAACGATTACCAAAACCCTAGAAAAAACGATTCAAAAAAATAACCCTAAAACACAAGAAATGTTGCAAAAATTCAGACTAGGACAAGCTGGATGGCTACTTTAACATTAAGTAAATGGTTTTTAAAGTCAACTGACAATTTTAGAAATTTAAGTGAAACTGCTTTTCTGTGATTTTAATTTGCCAAATAGAAAAAAATTGCATTAATTTTGGGCATCAAGATGGTAAGTTATTGCATATTTGCATAATACAGAACTAATTATGAAGCTACCATATTTTCTGTATTGGAAATTGGAATTCACTTAACTAGTTTTGTTATAATTCTTTAGAAGGAAATAAAAACCACATTTATATATAAATTTCAATTAATGTATGTATTGTTACGTCCCTCTTACATAAATTTCTGATCATGTGCACATATGACAGGGGATACACTGCACCAGAGTGTATGTCAGGTTATATCTCAACTGGGGCTGATGTGTATAGCTTTGGTGTATCATGCTTGGAAACCATAACTGGGCGAAGAGCAAACATGCAACCGCTCGAAACCAACCAGAGCCTTGAAGAATATGTAAGTGTAACTTTGGATTATCACCTAAGGCCCTTTGGTCTAGTGGTATGTGAGTTGCCCACCAAATCTAGAGGTTGTGGATAAGTGGTATAGGGTGCGAAATAAATTGCCTTTAAAAAAAAAAAAAAAAAAAAAAAAAAAAAAAAAAAAAAAAAAAACTATGGATTATCAAATACTGTCATTCTTTTGAACAGCAGATACTGTCATTATAGATTTTTGCTTGTTAAATCTGCATTAGAAAAGAAAAGAAAATCATTCCTACTGTAATAAATGAACTGGAAATTGCATGTGTTACCGGCTTGTTATAAAAGTATAGTTACTAACACGTTTGATTGTTTCAGGTTCACACAAATTGGTTGAGAGGAACGCATTCAAGTGTAATTGATCCAAAAATGGATGTAGATTTAAGGTTGATGAAAAGACTTGTCGATATTGGATTGTTATGTACCCAATATCGTCCAAACCACAGGCCAACGATGGAGGAAGTTGTTGACATGCTGCATACTGGCACCTCATCTTTTTTGTCGAAAATGATGAGAGCATACAATATACAAGCGCCGAGAAGTCCAGAAGCATTTGAAAAGTTGATGGACCAAACAGGGGGCATTAGACTATTGTATAATTTTGAGCTTGAAGACGGAGTATGGTCATATTATATTGGTCCTGATGATGATTATGATTATGATGCTAGTGCAGTTGTAGACTTTATATCAGAGTTATGCCCGAGATAGTGCATTAGAGTTGATAATGTACTATAGTTGTTTCGTGCTATCTTTAGAACCGCATGCACAGAATCTTCTGCTTGCATCGACATATGTTCCACAAGTATAATGGGGCATCTTGAAATAAAATTGCCAATCATATACTCCTCAGAGTGGTTGTTATTTAAGTAATTTTATCTTAATTTTCTACTGTATATAGAAAGATACTTTGGATTTAATATACAAGAATGTATTTCGTCTAACGTGCATGTTTGTATTAATTTGTACGCCAATTTGTATATTCGAGTATGGCTAGCCTAATACATGCACATATGTCTTTAGTTTGGTGTGTTGCATTTTTTATTTTTTTTGGTTACATCTTACCGATTTGCATCATAATCGTGTGTGCTTGTATTAACCTGGAGTTTCAAAAAGATAGATGCACCTTCTGTTAGTTTATGGACTTATTTAATGTATGAATGACCGGATTCGAACACGAGACTATGGGATTGCACACTCTACGTATGAGAATAGATGTTTAATAGTAAATATAATAGTTATGTTTTAATTATTAAATTCACAATAACATTTAACGGTTGTTAGTACTTAACGAAGTTTTAAACGGTTGTTAAATATCAAATAGAAGGACTAGAAGTTAAAATAGGCCACAAGAAGGTTCTAGAATCCCTTAGATGATTATGGATGATCGGTTAAGGGCTTGGGAACCCAATCCCACCCTAACTTGTTCTTTAGGTTTACCAAGTATAAATACCATGGCATGTGTTGATTCTAGGTTACACTTTGGTTCTCATTAGTTAACCCTAACTTCTCCTCCCCTCCATCTTTGCTCATTACCGACCGTACACTTCTACTCTTAGGGTTACGATTTGTTTTTGAACAGGCAAAAGTGTTCTGGTTAGTTATTGTGATTCAAGGAACCTAGTGTTGATACAAAAGTTGGGCGTTCCTTGTTTGGGCTCCGGCTCTCGTACCAATTAATGATTGTTGCTTGAGACCTGCGCACTAAGAGACAGAAAACACCGTTAGGCTTACCGTGGGATTGTCTCCCACGATTATCCTCCGGCGTGAGAGTAAGTAATCGATTTAGGGTTAAAGGAGAGTTAGGGTTTGTAGATCGTACCTTTAACGAGGGATGGGATTCCCTTTATGTACGCACGGAATCCCTGTTGGTTCCGTGCCCCCCAACCTTCGGCGTATCCCGCCTAAGTCGGTTGGTAAGCAATTATCTCCAAACATAGGAGATATCCGATATCTATTTCGTAAATAGCTTTGGGTTTGGGCCTTCGTGAGCCTACACATTTATCGGCTTAGCCCAGTTCGTACTGGGCTAAGTTAGTATTGGACTTAAGTCGGGTTCGTGACCCGAATATAGACTATACGTCATCATGTCCCCCCAGTCTAGTATGCGCAGTGACTAACTGCGGATGCTGGACTAATAACTGCAGCCCATGAAAAACTGCGAAGCGTAGCAAAGAAGTCAAAAAATATTTTCCACCGGTACATTGTATCTAGACTTAATATTAAAAAATGGGTGCCTCGTAAGTCGGGGGAAAGTAACTGCAGCAGCGTCCCATCAAGTGATCTTAGCCACACATTGTAATGATAGTGGGGTCCACGTGTCACTCATCGCGTGGATGAGGAAAATTATATAAACCGCCGCTTCATTTCCACTGTGTTTCTCACAGTGAAAAAAGAAAACGCAATCCGCCATTTTCAAGAATCCTTGCATTTGCAATCCAGAAAACCGCCTATTTCAGAGGTAGTCGCGTGTGCGCATTAAGAAAAAACAACACCATGGTTAAATAGTTATCTGATTTCACCTCCGATATCACCGAGTGTGAACTGTTAGAGTTCACCTCGGATTACTTTATACCGTTGGACGTGCATCCGGTTGTCCCGGGTGCGCGGGCATCGATTGCTGACTTCCTCGAAGGGAAGATAGGGGTATACACACGGTTTTTCGAATACGCGAATCAACGTGTGCCCCTAACCCAATTTCTGTGCGACGTATTAAATTATTACGAGTTGCACTTATCCCAGCTGCACTTCATTGGTGCAGCTAAAATTACCAATTTTGAGGTGAACTGTCGTTTACTGGCGGTTAACCCCGACTATCCATCTATTCCGCGCATTTTATCACACGACATGGTCACATGGTTGGGTATCCTTTGCTAAGCGCGCTGGTAAACTTCAGTGTTATACCGATAAAGTAGACGCGCTTAGAAATTGGAGGGAGTCATTTTTCTGGGTAGACGACACATGCTTTCTGTAGAGTTATAATTTTTACTCCCAGGGTACATTGCCGAGGGATGAGCGCCACCTGCCTGGATCATATGAAGCGGAGGATGCGGAACTGATAAACGCCAACCGCATCCTCATTAATTCATATCCTGAGGAATTTTTGGTGTATATGGGCATTAGCCGTAACTACTTTGGTATGCCAGATGAGATGCCAATCTTCTTAGGCGCTGATGGCCAGGGTGGGTGCTCGTTCCTTCGCATCCCCTTTCGTAATTAATGTAAGAGCTATCCTTTCCTTTTATGTTGCATTATGTAACCTATATATTTGTTGTATTCTATTGCGCAGAGATGGATCTTTTCACGGTTGTGCAGTGATCTGTGCCAGACAGTCAAGTCTAATCACTCAAGCTAGCCACTTGTGAATGGCTAACCGTAACAGACTTAAAACTGCTTAAAACACAAATACAATGAAGATCAGAGAATATAATGAATTCCCGGGTCGTTTAGTCCCACGAAGACTCAATGGTGTGTCAAAACAAATTCAGATGATAGAATGATCACTAAGGATAGTGATCTGTAAAGGTTTTGATTTAGAAATTACACTACTGATTGATTGGAATGGAATGGAGTACAGAATAGGAAAGCACAACAATCAGGTGAAAGAAACGTAAACGTAAGTTTAAAAACTACGTATACGTACAAAATAAAAAGTGAAAACTAAGAAATAAAAGGTCTAAAAATATGAAAATAACATTTTTGGAATCCTAAAAATAAAAGAAAATTATTAGAAAAAGAAAATTATTTTTAACACTATTTAATTCATTATTATTAATTAAAAACTATTTTAACTATTTAATAAATACTCTAAAAGAGAAGAAAATACAAAATAAGGCTAGAAAAATAAACTTATGATTCTGAAAAATCTAAAATACTATAAAACTAATTTTAAAACTAAAAATATATTTTTCACACTTTTTATTTAATTATTACTAATTAATAACTATTTAAAATACACTTAAATGCTAGAAAATATAAAATAAACTTGGAAAAATAAAATTTTAACTTGGAAAAGTCTAAAATATAACAAAACTAATTTTAAAACAGAAAAGATATTTTTTATGCTTTTTAATTATTTATTACTAATTAGTTATTATTTATTAACTATTAAAAATTATAATAAATACTAAAAAGATAGAGAAAAATATGAAACTTTTTCTAAAAATACTATATGATGACAGAAACCTAAGAAAAATAGAAAAACAAGATTTGCTTATTAATAAGCTAGAAAGAAAAATCAAAAAGCTAAAACCTATTAAATAAATGCTATCACTGATTTTTAATTAAACTTTTTCTGGATTTTCTTTTTGAGAACTACTTTAATACTGATATAATGAAACTTTAATAAAGACAAAAAATTTACAAAACACAAATAAGCTGTTTTGATGGCTTATTGGTCAACAGTGGCTTAAATGAGCTTATTTTGTGGAAATAAGCTCAAACAAGCTTACAACTTGAAACAAAAGCTCAAAATGGATGCAAACAAGCTAAATGAACAGAAATGAGGCTAAGATATACAAAGAAGCACACTGAAAAGCTATTAATAAGCTAATAAGCAATTGACTTAAACACAGAAATGGGACAAGCTTGAGGCTTGTTGCAGCCCTAGCAAACAAGCTCCAAAATGAAAAACCAAACTTGATACTTCAAGATGGCCAGGTTGGCTTTCCAAAGAACCAGAGAACACAAGATTTGGACAACTATAGAGCTCTATGCAAGCTTATGAAGTTGGACCTACCAACTGTGCACAGGGCATCTTAACAGAACAGGTGCCCAAAATAAGCTAAGAAATAAGTACCAAATAAGCTGATAAACAGAGAACTAGTATTTTTGTATTTTTGTTTAGCAACCAAACTATAATACCCCCAGAGCTTATAAGCTGAATCTTATTAATAAACCCACAGTGAAAATATTTGTTTTAATCAAAAACGACCCAAGTGAAATTTTGACTTTTGAAGAAAAGCTGAAAGTTGACCAAGATGAACTTTAAGCTGATCTTAAGCACTGAATATGTTATGTTAAGGTGTAATAAAACTAACTTGAGCAAGATTAACAACTTATGAATACAAATTCATGATCATATCTTTGTAAAATCCCACAGTGACTGCACAAATAATGTTTGGAAGAATTTTTGACTTTTTGCTATTGAGAACTGGTATTTGTGACTAAGTTCAGTTATTAGATCCAAGTTAAACAGATTCCCAACAAACCCAAAGACCAGAGATGTTTCAAACACCAAGAACCAAACACCCTTTATATTGACTGTTATGAAGATTTTTCAAAGCAAACCACAACTTTAATCCATCAAACTGATTGTAGACCATGTATTATCATATATTAACACTAAATAATCATTAAACAACAACCATATCAACATAAAACTCACTAATGATGATGATGCTGTTTTCACTGCCAAAATAAAATTTTGATAAACTACAAATTTAAAAGAGCAACTAACTGATTTTAAAGTTTAGAAACACTTAATTATGACTAGTGAACACAAAGAAACAGAAAATTAAGCTAATAAACAACTATAACAGTAAAATGCAAAATTAATCAAAAGGGCTTACAAAAGCTTTCCAACTGAAAACTGAGATCAAGGACCAACTAACACCCCTATTAGCTTACCACTAAGCTACTAAACCAAGGCCATCCACAATTCACCCTGCTCCAGCTGTGTACACCATTTTCAACTGATTTTTGATTTTTTGGCTATTTAATTTGTATTTTTGGTGATTTTTTTATTTTGCTTCTAAACTGAATTTTAATATCTCTAATAGCTTAGAAAAGCTATATGGGAGCTTATGTGAGCTAACTCAGTCCATACAAACAACAAACAACAACATTGGCATAAATTGAGATTTTTGAATGAAAAATGCATAAACTGAAATTGATACTGAAAACTTGAAATTTATTATTGAAAAGGATTCAATTATACTTAAGAAACTTAGACAGAGTACTTGGAATTGAAATCATACACTTAGAAAGCTTAGATAAAAAAAACGACTAAAGAAAATTAAGATTACACTAGATAGTGTGATACATTGCATCCCTCTCTCTCTTTATAGACTTTTAGCACTTTTCCATGTCCTCTGAATCTTTCCCACCAAAATCTAGCCATTGGATCTTTGAAACTCATCATATCCGTCCACTTGTTATTTTGGAGCCAAATATTTCTTTGAGCAGGTTTAAGGAATTAATGGGTTTGGTTGAGTTAATTAAAGATTTTGTTGTTTAGAGGAGGTGGAGGGGACATAGTATGGGAGGGGTGTTGAAAATGTGGTGAAAACCAGGACTGGTTTTGATGTTACAGGGGTTGAAGAGAAGGTGAACAGTGTTGGCGGTATTCCTCTTGTTTGACTTCTGTTGACCGAGCAGTATTAATAATCAAATGGGGGTCAAAAGGGGTGTGGCTGGGGTTCACAATGGATTGTGACCTGGCTCAAGGGTCAGCCAAAGGGGTCAAGGGCCAAGAGGCTTGGGCTAGCAGCTGGGCTTGGATATGTATTTGGGCCGGATTGGATTTGGATTGATATAAGTGTCCGTTTGGTTTAGTTATAACAACAAGGACCAAAAATGCAATTTCACCAACCTTCAAGGACTGAAAATGCCATTTTTCCAAACTTATAACAAGGACCTATTTTGACAAACTTTGATAAAACAAGGATCCTTTTTGCATAAAATCCATTTTAAAAGGTCCAAGGACTAATTTTGCAATTTTCCAAAGTTTGAGGACCTTTCTTGCCAATTGACCAAAAATTCATTCAAGGATCATTTTTATAACTTAGAATACTTTAAGGACCTTGAATGATAAAATTCCACATTTTGATATTCCAGGGACTAGATTTGACAACTTTTAAAACTTGGGGGACTAAAACTGCCAATTTTGCAAACTTGATACATTTTTCATCTGATTTTGATATTTTTGTATTTAAAACACATAAAACACTTGTTTGTGATATTTTGATCATTTTGATGTGTTTCTGAGTGTTTTCAGATGATTTTGCAGTTTAGATTATACAAAAATGATGAGTATTTAGACACTCATCATGCAGCTAGCGAAACCGGTTCAGGTGAAGGTAGGGACGTGGCCCCTGAAGGAAGGAGAGGAGTCTATACTAGAGGCTACTGCAGGGCGTACCCTGGAGATGAATATAGGGGAAACAGGTACTAGCTCCACTGTTGCAGTGGAAGCGACGCCGCTGCAAAGCGTGCCAAGCCCTAGGGTGCCGTCCCCAATAGCGCAACCAGCGCCCATAGCGGTGGCACAGGCGGTGGAAGAAGAAGAGGGAGAGGAGGAAGAATCTGGGCTGAGACGCAAAAGATCACGTGGAGATGATGGCGCGAGTTCTTCAAGGAAAAAGCGCCCTGTGATCCTCACTGTGGAGTCATCCTCTAGTGATGATGCGTCCTCGCACCCCTCTGCTAATACCTCTGGTCCACAGTAAGTCATGTCTTCAATGGTTTTTTTTTTTTTTTTTTTTTTTTTTTTTTTTTTTTTTTTTTTATGTTTTGCGCACCAACTGTGTTATATGGGAAACTAATAACTCTATATCCTTGTACGCAGGGTGGAACAGGTTGCGGAGTCACCATCCAGGGCGAGTCCTTCACATTCCGCGCGGTCCGAACCGCATAGCCACAAGGATGAGGACTTGTCTGCTGGGGATGCATCAGTGGGGCAACTGGTTGAAGAGTTGGTGCAGGTGTCTGCGCATCAAGCTTCGCTGGTTGAGAAGCTAAGGGCTCAAATCTCTGGTGAAAACAGCCAAGGCGCTCAAAAGGATCAGACAATTGCGTTGCTGGAGGCGCAGTTATCTAGTACCAAAGCTGAAATGGAGAGCCTGAGTGCGTATGCCCAGAAGATGGCCGAGGATAAGATGGCGCTAATGGGCCAAATAAGTCAAGAGAGCGCTGAGTCCTCTAGGTACAAGTCTTCGTGTCTCTGGGCACTGAAGTATTTGGAGAAGGGTAAGGATGAGCTGACCTCGCAGTTGGAGATGTTTGGTGCCATTGTGAAAGGTGCCTTGGAAGCGCAGGAGATGAAGTTGCGCAAGCTGAGTCTAGAGTACGATGAGGAGTTGTATCCCCAACTCCTACCTACTATTGCCGAGCGCAGGTGGCTCATAGGCCATGGTCTGCGTCTTGCTGCACTAACTACCTTGGAGTCTCATGAAGTGGTTGATGCCTTTGGGGGGTAGTTCAGTGCGCCTTGAAGCGTGGTAAGGCAGAGGCAGTTGAAAAGCTTCATGAAGCGGATCTGTTGAAGGTGCCTGTTGATAAGGTACCCGGGTATAATGCGCAGGCATATGATGAGCTGGTTGCTACTATGAAGAGGATGAAGGACCTTGAGCTTCCCATGATTGCTGAAATGGAGCGTGACCAGGATTATCCTATAGATGTTATCATGGAAGGATTGACCTTAGCGCGCCATCGTACTGAGGATGCAGAAGCGCAACCGGACTATTTTCTGAAGCCCAATAGCTCGCAGCTTCAAGTGCCTGTTTTTGCTCGCCCTAGAGACATTCTGAATCCCTTTGCTTTAGAGAAGGAAGTGCCTTTGAAGGAAGTCTTGGAAGCGCATGCTACTAGGCTTGCCAAGAAAGAAGGCATTAAGGGTAAGGCCATTTTGTGTGGTGTTGGCGCATAATCGTGTATGTTGTGATATGCAGCGTACTGTAAATATCATATTAGGAAATCAAGTGTCTTGGTTCCTAAGTTGTTAAACGTGCACCATATGCGATGTTGTGCACCCGTCGTGGGGTGCGCACAAAACTTATTCCAACGTCTTGAGAACAAGGTGTTTAACAAGGATACGTGATCCAATGTTGATGGGTTTGCAACCCTCTTACTCAACAAGTTGTTTAGTAGGTTAACTTATCCTTTTACCATCGTAGGTTTATGTTAGTGCATGCACGCCATGTAGGCAAGAGATAAAAAATGTTAAGACATAAAGTATATGGAAATAACAAATTAAAATATGTCGCGGAGTTAGCTAGAAACCGCGACGTTTTATTGATACTTGCAAGTTTTTATGAGAAATAAATGAGACCGTATACCAAGCTTACCTGTGTCTTCTGCGTGGCTTGCATCATTGGAGCGGTAAACGAAGTCACCTGGTCTGAATGAAACACGGCGCACTTTAGCGTCATAGTATCCCTTCATCCTTGACTTTGATTTTGCCTCCCGTATAGCTGCGCGTTCGCGCCTTTCTTCTAGCAGGTCTAAGTCGACACGTCTCTCGTCATCATTGGTTGCCACATTGATTTCAGCAGTGCGGATGGTTGGCATTCCGATCTCGGCTGGTATGACAGCTTCTGTCCCGTAGACTAGAGAGAAGGGGGTGTCCCCTGTGCTGGTTTTTATTGAAGTGCGGTGCGCCCACAGAACATGCGATAGTTCTTCTACCCATCTTCCTTTGTGCTTGTCCAAGCGTGCCTTGATTCCTTCACCCAGGCTTCGATTCGCACGTTCAACTAAGCCGTTGGTTTGTGGGTGTTTAACTGACGCGAAGTGTTGTGTGATGTTTAGCTTCTCGCACCAGTCCTTGAAAGGGTTATCGCAGAATTGTTTCCCGTTGTCCGAGATGATTTCCCCATGTAGACCGAAACGGCATACAATGTTTTCCCATACAAAGCGTTTCACCTGGTTGCCAGTGATTGTTACCACTGCCTTTGCTTTGATCCACTTGGTGAAGTAGTCTATGGCGACTATGAGGAATTTTAATCCTTCGGCTGCGACAGGAAAGGGACCTGCGATGTCGATACCCCACTTGTAGAATGGCCATGGTGCCGTAATTGGTGTTAGCTCTTGTTGTGGTTGGCGGGGAATGGGTCTGTGAACTTGGCAGTCGCTGCACTTTCTTATTAAATCCCGCGCGTCGCGGTGCATGGTGGGCCAATAATATCCTGACCGTAAAGTGCGCGCCACCACAGACCGTGGTCCTGAATGCATGCTGCATGAACCTTCGTGGATTTCTCGCAGTACATAGGTTGCTTGTAGGGGACCAACACAGCGGATCCATGGTTGCAAGAAAGAGCGTTGATACAGTATGTTGTCCCGAAGTTTAAACCTTTGCGCCGTGCGCCGTATCTTTCGGGCTTCTTTCTGCTCTTGAGGTAATACTCCCTTGCTTATGAATTCTACTATCGGTGTCATCCACGTAGGTCCGTCTTCCTCTATTACCGTGGATACTTCCATTTCTGAGATGGATTTGCGTTTCAATGTCTCCACCAACACCTGTTTGGATAGGTGTGCAAAGCTTGTGGATGCGATTTTGCATAGTGCATCCGCCTTGCGGTTTTCCCCTCTTGGAACCTGTTTGATGGTAAACTTGTCAAAGCTCTTAATTAATGCCTTGGTTTTGTCGAGGTACTGAATCATGTTTTCCTCCTTGGCTATGTACTCACCCAACACGTGGTTGGCTACCAGTCTGGAATCTACGTTCGCTTCCAGGTTGCGTACACCCATTCGAGATGCAATGCGTAGTCCAGCTATTAGGGCTTCATACTCTACCTCGTTATTTGTTGCCGTGAATTCGAAACGCAGTGCGTAAGTGAATTCCATTCCTTCTGGGTTTGTGAGGATGAGGCCTGCTCCTGACCCATCTACGCAAGAGGATCCATCTGTGAACAAGATCCATGGATCTGGTAGTTCCTTTGTACTTGGTGCAGGTGCGTCATCAGTGTCTAGTTTTTCAATGATGAAGTCTGCGAGTATCTGCCCTTTTACCGCAGTTCGTGGTCTGTAGGTGATGTTATGCTCACCGAGCAACACACTCCATTTTTGCAGTCGTCCTGATGCATCAGGATTGGAGATGATTTGCTTGATCGGTTGGTATGTGATTACTGCTATTGGGTGCGCTTGGAAGTACCTGCGTAGCCGTTTAGCAGCAAACACCAATGCCAGAACTAATTTTTCCATGGCGCTATAGTTCATCTCCGTCTTCTTGAGCGCCTTGCTTACAAAATAGACAGGGGTTTGTACTGAATCCCTATCTGTTAGTAACACTGCGCTGACTGCTCCATCAGTTGCGGATAAATACATAATCAACTCTTCCCCTGGTCGGGGTGCGACAAGGGTGGGGAGAGTTGCCAGGTGTTGTTTAAGCTGTGTGAAGGCCTCTTCTGCCTCCGTAGTCCACCGGAAATCACCCTTTTTTTATACACTTCTTGAGTGTTTTGAAAAGGGGTAATGATTTGTCTGCTGACTTGGATAGGAATCTGTTTAGACCGGCCAGCTTTCCGTTGAGAGATTGGACTTCCTTCAACGTGCGCGGTGAAGGAAGTTCGATGACAGCCTTAGTCTTTTCTGGACACGGTTTTATACCGTCAGGTTCTATCAGGTATCCAAGGAACATGCCTTCTGTTAGGAATTAGAAATTCCAGGTATTAAAGAGTCGGTCACCTCTAGTATATGTAATCGTTAGAAAGCTCGTAGTCGTAGTTCTTTTAAGTTAAGTAGTACTTAATTAAGTAACACCGTGGAGGACGGACGGGTCTTTACCCACTGTATGCCTGATCCACAGCCCGTTGTGTGGCGTTTTATTGTAAGACTATAAATACTCTCTACCTTCCAAGGTAGAGAGTTGGAGCTCATAATAATATTTTCTTTCTCTCACTATAGTTCCCAACTCTCTTCCTTTCTCTCACTAGAACTTTCTCTCTCTAACATACTTATACGCCTACTTTGATCATGGTTTAGAGTGTTTGTAAAATCCAATATCTTACAATTGGTATCAAGAGCCATGGTTTGATCACTCATCTTTTATGCTCTTTGTTTTGGTGGATTTCATAAGGTTTTTGGTGTATTAAGAGTTTAGGAGAGTTTGATTCATTTGGACAAATTCTAGTGGTAAAGTTTGAATTTTGCTTGTACTTTTGTGTTTAGGATCATCATATGTGGTTATGTTTTGAATTGGAAGGCTTAAATCATTGTGGTTTGGTTGTTTTGGATTGATAAAGTGGTTACTTGTGAAAAAAGGACTAAGCGAGTTGTGTCTTGGACTTGTGTTTCTTCAAAGCGAGTTGCTTTGTTATTTGATGCGAGTTGGTACATGCGACTTAGCTGTTTAGCGAGTTGATATTTATGCGACTTAGGTTCTAAGCGAGTTGTTTCTTTAAGCGACTTGAGATCTAAAGCGACTTAGCTATTTAGCGAGTTGTAACGCTAGCGAGTTTCTTTAAGCGACTTAGTGTTCAAGCGAGTTGATTGTGTTGCGAGTTGATACTAAAGCGAGTTGGCTATTTAGCGACTTGATTCATTAAGCGAGTTGACTGTGTTGCGAGTTGATGCTGATGCGACTTGGCTATTAAGCGAGTTGATTACTTAAGCGAGTTGATTAATTAAGCGAGTTGTGTAGTTAGGTACTTAATCATTTAGGCTTGTTACTTCTTCGTGATACATTCTTACGGTTGTTCTTTTGGTTTAGTAAAATCCCGTGAAAGAATCAATTTCCCGGTTTAATCAAAGAATAGTAAAATCCCGTAGAGTTTGAAACATGTCTGCAAACGTTCCTACTATCATCTCCACTGTTGCCGAGGATGTTCAAGCAGCTGGTTCAGATACTCGTCCACCCATGCTTGACAGAACTGACTACGACTCTTGGGCTCAACGAATCAGATTGTACTGTCTTGGAAAGGAAAATGGAGTCAACATTCTCAAATCCATTGATGAAGGACCATATCGGGTTGAGACGACTAGAGATGTACTTGATACTGCTGAAGATGGAACTCTGATTTACGGAATGGACAGACCAAAGATGTATGATGAGCTTGATGATAAGGAGAAAAAGAGTTTCGATGCTGATATCAGGGCTTCTAACATTGTTCTTCAAGGTCTTCCAAAAGACATCTACAAGCTGATCAATCACAACACCGAAGCAAAGGCAGTATGGGATAATGTCAAGATGCTTCTCTCAGGTTCTGAATTAACTATGGAAGACAGAGAATCACAACTCTATGACGAATTTGAACACTTCAAGATGAAACCAGATGAGAGTGTCTATGAGTACTATGTGAGATTTCATAAGCTGGTGAATGATATGAGGAACATCAGAATGACTATGCCTAACATTCAGCTGAACTCAAAATTTGTGAACAACATGAATCCCGAATGGCACAAGTTTGTCACCTCTGTGAAGCTCACTAAAGGATTGAAGAATACAAACTATGAGCAACTCTATGCATTCCTCCTTCAGAATGAGAGACATGCTATGTTTGAAAAAATGATTCTTAATCAGTTCAAAACCAATCAGGGAGAGACAAGCTCATCTAATGACTCAACTGCCTTCTACTCAAACATCGGAATCACAACCAAAGCCTCACAAGTCATACCCATGGGTAATGGTAATCACAAACTAATTCCTGATCCTATGTTCAAACAAGCTGATGCTGATGCACACGTGGGTAACATCATTAATCAACTAGCTCTTCTGATTAGTCAAAACATGAATTCTCTCCCACAAACCAACAACAACCTCAGAACAGCATCTAACCCACACAATCAAGCTATTGTTAAAGATGGGAGGATCGTGGTGCATCCAGTTCAGGAAAGACAGTATGATCAGGGAAGAGGTGGAGCTGGTAGAGGTTATGTTGGTAATCAGAATCGAGGAAGGAATGATAATCAAGGTCAAGCTAAGCCGATCAAATGTTATAACTGTGGTGGTGAGGGACACATTGCAAGGAACTGCACATCTCCAAAACGTCCACAGAATGCTGATTACTTCAGAGATAAGATGTTGCTTGTACAAGCTCAGGATAATGGTGCTGCCTTGGATGAAGAGGAATTGTTGTTTCTTGCTGAGGGCAATGCCAAGACCTATGATGCAGATGTGGATGAGCAGCCTATTCAGGAGATAGGTCACAATCATCAGAATGCCTTTCAAGTCGCTGATTGTGATGCATACGACTCTGATGTGGATGATGGACCTACTGCACACACAATTTTTATGGCTAGCATTTCTCCAATGGTTTCTCCCAAGGTCTCTTCGTCACCACAAGCTGGCCCATCCAAAGACAAACTCATCTCAGAGGTATTAAAACTATACGATGATGCTGATGTGCAAAAAATGTATGACAAAGTACAATCAACTGAAACTATTGAATCAAATATTGAAAATATGGGTAATATCAATGTTGTCCCATATGATCAATATGTGAAACAAAGTGAAAGTGAAGTTGTACCAAGTGATGCATCTTCTGCAGTCAACAATGACTATGTTTTTTATGAATACACTGCATGTGCCCCTGATGATTCTGTAATTTCTGAACTAAATGCCTATAAAGAACGTGTTGCTATTTATGAACAACGTGCAAAATTTGAGTTGACCACTCGTGAGCAGGAAATGGATGACCAAGTGCGTACAATCATTAGAAAAAGTAATTTTAGAGAAGAAGTATTAAAACAAGAGTTAAATTCCTTGCAAGAAAAGCTTTCTAAAACTGCTAAGCAAAAATAAGAACTTCAAGGAAATGTGAAAATGCTTAAGCAAGAATTTAATGCAAAGGAATCAAAACTCTTGAAAGATTTTTCTAATCTGAAAACTTTGAAAAAAAAACTTGAAAACAAGTTGTACATACAAGGGAACACCATTCAGACTGCTCACATGATCACTAAGCATAGAGTTCTAAGTGATAAGCATAGTGTTCCCATTATAGATAAACCCAACCCTGAGTACGGGAAGATAGCAAAAGCAGCTCAAAATGTGATCTATGATGGCAATGAGATTCTTAAACCTAGACAAAAGCCTAGTTGCTCTGAGTGCACAGAGGAAGATAGGAAATCAGATGAAATCACTAGGGAAAAGATGAACAAGAAATTAGATGATCCTAAATGTAAAGAGAAGAAAATAAAGATCACACCCCATGATTACAAGAAGGAAAACTGGATTTCCTTGAACATGTTTAAGCCTCAGACATTGTTGACTCCCGAACAAGTTTTCTGGAAAATGGATTTAGATAAGCAGAAAGCTGAAAATATTGTTGAAACAAACCCTCCCCTTTGGAAAATGCCTAGAGCGACTGTGTATCCTCCTAATACACCAATGCATCTTGTTCCTAGAACAATTGCCACTAAAAGCAAGACCTTAATTAGCCAATATGTTATCTTTCAACTATTTGTTGATTTTGAGAAAACTTGCAAGAAAAGGATCACACCCACTGGTATAACTGAAGGAGAAAGGGGTTTTGAGCAAACGAAAGAATGTTATTTAACTGAGGTCATGCCTTTCTTTAAACTTCTAAAAGATCACTTTGAGAGTCTTAAAAAGGGGATAGATACTGATATTAAGGGAATGGAAAAGGAATTTGATGCAATGATAGTTGAGGTTAGTGACTATGAGCGAGCACTAAAATATAATGAGATTGAGAGGAAGAACTTGCATACACTAAATGAGAACCTGATTTCTGAATGTATTGCTCAAGATGTGTTCTACACTGCTACTAACTGTTCTATTAATGCTTCTCGATTTCATGAACTGTCTGTTGCTTTGAAAGTCTCTCATGATCGTGTCATTGAGCTTGAAAAAACTAATTCTGAACTAAATGAGAAAATTGAACTGGATGATCACGACAATTGATGAGTGTCTAAATACTCATCATTTTTGTACTGTTTAAACTGCAAAAACATCTGAAAACACTCAGAAATGCATCAAAATGATAAAAATATCACAAATAAGTGTTTTATGTGTTTTAAATGCAAAAATATCAAAATCTGGTGAAAAACGTATCAAGTTTGCATAATTGGCAGTTTTAGTCCCCCAAGTTTCAAAAGTTGTCAAAAACAGTCCTTGGTAAATCTAAATAAAAAAAAATATCATTTTAAGTCCTTAGGGATTCTTAAGTTGTCAAAATTGGTCCTTGAGATTGAAAATTACAAATTTACAACTTAGGTCCCTGAACTTTCAAAAATGTCAAGTTTGGCCCCTGGAAATTGGAAAATAACAAGTTTGGTCCATGAACTATGGAAACCTGTCACTTTTAGTCCCTTGGAACAACTTTGTGAAAATGGCAGCCTAGGTCCTTGTATTTTCAGAAATGGCAACATAGGTCCTTGTTATTATTAAACCTAAACCCTTTTTGGACTTGTCACAAACTGTTTTGACCCCCTGCCTAAACCCAGTGACCCCTCCCATTTTGGACCTTTGGTCAACCCCAGGTCAAACCTCAGTCAAATAAGCTTTTCCCTCCCACCTTTATCTTCTTCCCCACTTGTGCCTGCAACTGCAACACAGGCCACCATCACCTCACCTTTTCACCTTATCCCTCCCCCTCATCATCACCTTACCCACTACAATAAATGCCACCCCCTAGTGCTAGTTTCAGAGCCACAGGTCAAATTGCATTTCCCGCCAAAACCAATCAAATGGCCAATATGGGCTCTAGACATCCAATGGCCAAGTTTATTGCTGGGATTCACTCAGAAGAGAGAGAAAAGACAAATGGGACTATAAAGAGAGGAAGAAAGAGGCAAGAGAGGCAGTAGTTAATTTTTATTTTTACATGTATGTCGTTTTTAAGTTTTATGTTTTAATTAAGTTCTGATTTGTAATTTAAACCTTCCTTGTACTAAACTAAAGCTGTTAAGTCTATTATAATTCATTTTCAGTATCAATTTGAAGTTTATCCAAGTTTCATGTTTTTAAGATTTCTTCTATATATGCAATTTCAAATGAACTAAAACCCAAGCTTCAAACAGCTTTGTTCTCAGTTTCTATAAGCTTATATAAGCTTATAATAGCTTTTTGTAAGCCTGTAATCAAGTTTCAAGCATCTTTAGAATCTGGTCAACAAAAGTCAAAATGGGGCAAATCTGATGCAGGAATGGAATGGGTTGATGCAGTCATGGAAATGGGGTGATTATTAGTCTATTGGATTGGTTTAGATAGGATAGTGGCTCTGGTTTCATTCAGTTTCAAGCCATAGTGGCTAGGACATTTGTAAGTTAAATTCAAGTAACATTGCATAATCTGTTTTTTTTTTGTAGTTATAATCTGTCAAACCTGTTCAATTAGTGTTAACTAAGTTAGCTAAACATAGTTTGATCATTGAAATAAGTGGATTAGTAGTTAGCTTTTTAAAATTAATGTATGTCGTTTTTCTTAAAGTATCTTAATTAGTTTTCACATTTGTAATTTTCAAGCTTTCTTGTACTGAACTTAAGTAATTTGATCATTATAATCTGTTTTGAGCCTCAATTCAAAGTTTCATTTAAGTTTTAAATTTCATGGTTCACTGTTTCAAATTTCAATCTCAACTGTTACATCCAAGCTTCAACAAGCTTATTTTTAAGTTCAAATAAGCTCATTGAAGCTTCTTATAGCTTTTAGTGAGCTTATCAAGCAGGTGCAAAGAATATTTGTCCTTGGTCAACAAAAGTCAACTGAGAAGCCAAATGGGCATGGAAATGGTACTTGGGTGATGCAGTGCTTGGAATGGGTTGGTTTAGCCTAGAATAGTTTAGTTTGGTTTCTGGTTTAAGCTGCATATAAGCAGGACACTTGTAAGTTGGTATCTCTTTTTCCATTTTATATACAGTTTTCATGTTGTGCTCATTTTTGAATTCTGTGGTCACCAAATAGTTTAAACATGTTTAATTAGTAGTAATAAGGATGCTAGAGTTAGTTTAAATGGTTAAATGAGTTAAAACAGTAAGTAGTCAAGTTTACATAGCAAAGACAGTTTCTAAAGGTGTGTTTGGATCAGTGTGTCAAGCTGAGCTTGAGTCTTGATTTACACTTGACTATTGCATTAGCAGTCTCAATATAGGTAGTTAAACTCATTTGAGTCAAATATTTGTGCACTAGAACTTCAAAAGTCAAAGTTACAAAAAATCCATCTCAACTGCTTAACTGTTGTAGGTTTGGAAAATCCAAAGCTTGTTTTGTGTTTAAAATTGAGAGACATTGTCTGCAGTAGTATCATTTCATCATACAACATCCATTTCAATCCACAAAATGATTGCTAAGTTCATAAAAGTCAACTGATCAAGTTTGTTTCAAAAGTAAAAAACTTGAAAAACTTGTTTTGAGCCAAACTGGAGTGATTTTTCATTACTTCATTTCTAGATCAAATCAAGTGAAATTAAGGTTACAAAAACTTCAGCTGGTCTATTTTATTATTATCATTTTTGTGGAATTTTACAAATTTTTCTTAAGCTCCATTTGAGCTTGTCAAATAGGGCTTAAGTGCCCTGTTCATGGACTCAGTCAAAGCTGAGTGTTCTCAGCTTATTGACAGGTTTGTCAAAAGCTCCTCAGAGCTTCTCTGGGTCTGATATTTGGTTTAACGATACTTGGCCAGGTCTAGTTTAGGTTTTAATAACTGGTTTTGATTTCCAGCTTATTGGTTGGCTTGTGCTTATGCTCAAAAGTGGTGCCCTCAAACTGTTTTAAAGCTTATAAGCTCAAATAGCCAAATCTTAGCATTTAGAAAATTAGAGGCTTAGGACAGTTGTGATAAGTCACTTTTGAGTACTTATAGCTTATTACAACTTCTGTTTCAGTTTAGTGCTTGTTTGTGTTCAATAGCTTATTTGAAGTGCTTATTCTAAAGCACTTGGTATTGCAGTTTCATAATCTCACACACAAGCCCATGTTTTTCTATTTTTCCTAGATTTAGTATATTATTTTAGAGTTTTCCTGAATTTTTCACATTTTTCTAGGTCAGTTTGCTATTTTTCTTAATTAAAAACAGTTTTTAAGTCATTTTAAATAGCTTTTAATACAATTAAATCAGAAAAAGTTCAAAAAAATAATTTTTCAATTTTCTTAGGTTAAGATAAATACAAAAAGACAAAAAAATATTTTTTCAGATTTTTCTTAGTTAAATTTGTATTTTTTAGTAATTTAAGTAGTTTTAAATAGTTTTTAATTCATAAAAAATCCAAAAATAATCAGAAAAATACAAAAATAGTTTTGAAAATTCTTTTTTGTTATTTTAGATTTTTCTAAGTCATAATTTTATTTTTCTAGCTCTATTTCATAAATTCTTGTATTTTAGGCTATTATTAAATAAGTAAAAATAGTTTTTAATTAATAATAATTAGATAAATAGTTTTAAAAATAATTTTCTTTTTATAGTAATTTTCTTTTATCATTAGGTTTATAAAAATATCATTTTCATATTTTTAGGGTTAATATTGTGTAAGTTTCACGTTTTCATTTGTACGTAACGTAGTTTTAAATTCAGTTTTATAAAAACATAAAAACAAAAACATCATTTTAAATATAGTGATAGCGTTTATTTAATATTTTTATCTTTTTAAATTTTCTTTAATTTGTATTTAAGCCGTTGTAATTTATACAATTTTTCTGTAGTTATAACAAATCATATCTCCTTATCTGTTCAAATCTTCTCGATCACTAAACGTTTGACTATTCTCGCACGGCTCGTTGGGACATAACGACCTGGGGAAACACTATACTCTCCTGGACTTCATTGCATTTGTTTCCAGACTGTTTTAAGTTTGTTACAGTTGGCCATTCACAAGTGGCTAGCTTGCGTGATTAAACTTGACGGTTTGGAGCGAATCAAATTTTGGCGCCGCTGCCGGGGAGCTGTGCTAATTATCTTACGTTTAGCAGATTAGTGATTTGAATTATCACTCCTTGTTCATACCATCTATCTATATCTATATATATTTACTTATAAAAAAAAAATCCAAAAACCCAAAAACAGCCAAAAACGTATAAAACACAAAAATATTTTCCTTTTGTTTCTATATATGTATCAAATATAAAAATACAAAAAGATTTGTCGTTTTCTGAGTTTAATAATAACAACATAAAATCTTACCACCGCAAACCAAGGCAGTGTACTACCTAACTGGGGGTACGACCATAATAAGTTCCCGAACCAAAGATTTAAAACTTGCCTTTGTGTCCTTGATAGTGGTGTACCTTTTTCAAAGAAGCCATTCATCTTGTGATTATTGGTTTAAGTTCACTATTGTTTTGCCTCGATCTTGTTTTAATTGGATTTGTTGTTATATATACTTGTCAGAACCAGAAAACCCAAAAAGATTCTTCTTACCCCATTTTCACCAATTTCATAATTCCCTTCCTTAACTCTGAGATCTCTTAGAGTTAACTCTAGTGCATGCGCACTCGTTCTTCTAGATCATTGAGTCCTTTTCGTGATCTAGCAGAAATTCCTAGACGACATTCTCGTAGACGTGCTGCCCAAATAGTCGAACCCGAGATTCGTACTATTTCAAACAACAATATGGCAGACGAACGAACTATGGCGGAAATGCTCCAAGCACCCACCGAGGGTTATGGAGATGCCATCGTTTTACCAGTAATCAATTCTGATCACTTTGAATTGAAGACACATTTGATCCAACTTGTGTCTACAAATCAATTCCACGGGTTTGACCGAGAAGACCCGTATGCACACATCCGTTGGTTTAACAAGTTGACTTCAACTATCAATTTCAAGGATGTGCCACAAAAAGTCATCAAGTTGATGCTATTTCCATTCTCACTTGAGGGGACAGCCCGGATTTGGCTGGAAAAAGAACCCCCTCGATCCATCGAAACTTGGGAGGAACTTGTTCAAAAGTTTGTCAATCATTTCTTTCCTCCATCAAAGACGACTAATCTTAAAAATGAAATTTCTGGATTTCGTCAAAATTTCGATGAAAACTTTGGAGAGGCATGGGAGAGATTCAAGGATCTCCTCAGGAAATGCCCCCATCATGAATTCACGGAGCTTCAACAAGTTAATATCTTTTATAATGGGTTGAACGGTAACGATCAAGATTCTTTGAATGCAGCCGCCGGTGGCAATATCTTGAATCGTAAGCCTAAAGATGTGATTGAGATTTGCGAGCAAAAATCAAAAGTTCCTATTTCTCGCAACAAAGTCAATACTCCTAACCCTCCTGCTTCTTCATCCAGTAACTCTTCTGAGTTAGCAGCTCCGATAGCCGCTCTAACGGATGCCATCCGTTGTATGATTAAGGATGTTAAGGAAATCAAAAGCGAAATTCATAAGCCAGAACCAGTCAAAGCAGTAAACAAGGTGTGTGAAACTTGTAGTGGTCCACATGCGTATTATGATTGTCAAGCAACCGATGCTTCCTTTTACCAAGCTCCCGTAGCTTCGGTAAACCACAATCAATACCGACCACAAGCTGATCCTCATTACCATGCACCCAGCGGTATGACACCACCTGGTTTTCCTCCTGTGCAAAACCATGGCAATCAAAATCGCTTTGTTCCGAATCAAGGACAAAATTTCAATAACTCTCAAAATTTCAATCAAAACCGGAACAATTTCAACCAACAATATCAAGCTCCAAATCAGCAAAGTTATCAACAACCTTCTCATGCTCCCCCACCAAATGACTTCATGAAAATTACTGAGTCAAGCATACGTTCAATGCAAACTCAGATCAATAACATGAGGGTTGAGCTAAAGAAGGAAATTGATACCACAATGTCTCGGCAGACAAATGAGTTGAAGAATATGATGAGTAGTTTCATGAACATGAATATGAACCAAGCATCATCATCTTCTGGAGGACTCCCAAGCAATACTATTACTAATCCCAATGCCGAGTTGAAAGTCGTCACCACTCGTAGTGGTAAGACGCACAATGGACCTTCGACTCCAATGCCTCCTCCACCAGGAGCAATGAGTCAAGTTACCAAGGATACAACGGACAAGGTGCAATTCTCAAGCCCACAAAGTACCGCACACGTCCCACCTTCGATAGTCCAAGCTTTAAGTCCGGAACCCGAAGTTCCGAAGACAAATTCTGAGCCAGAAAACACTTCCATCCCGGCTCAAAAGTCTAGTCAGCTTCCTTACCCATCAAGAATGAATGATGAGAAGCTCAAAGACAAAAACAAAGAGCAAATGGAAAAAATTTTCCAAATCTTCAATGAGCTACACTTTGATATAAGCTTCGTTGATGCTCTCGTTCTAATGCCTAAATTTGCATCCACGCTTAAAGGCTTACTGACCAACAAAGATAAGCTATCTGAGATGGCTAAAACTCCTCTTAATGAGCAATGCTCAGCGGTCCTTCTCAAGAAGCTTCCCAAAAAGCTTGAAGACCCGGGCAGATTTCTAATCCCGTGTGATTTCTTGGGGATGGTTCAATGCTCCGCCTTGGCCGATCTTGGCGCTAGCATTAACCTCATGCCACTCTCAGTATGGAAGAAACTGTCTCTTCCTAAACTTTCATCCACTTGTATGACACTCGAGCTAGCGGACCGTACCATAACTCGTCCACTTGGGATAGCCGAGGATGTTGTGATGAAAGTGGGAAAGTTTCACTTTCCTACTGACTTTGTTGTAGTAGACTTCGATGCAGATCCTAGAGTTCCCCTCATCTTAGGGAGAGCTTTCTTGAGAACGAGTCGTGCTCTGATTGATGTGTTTGCTGAAGAGTTGACCATACGGGTTGACAACGAAGAGCTCACGTTAAATATCAACCAGAACTCCAAACCTCTGTACAAACAGAGTGTTGCCACAATTGATCAAAAATCTGAAAGATTCAATGCAACACTCTCAAATTTCACGGTTAAGAGGAGTTTTCAAAAACGTGCTGAGCTCAAAGCTTTGAAAATCAACCCTGGTTCAAAAAAATGGTTTGAAAGTTGTACCAGGGAAGTCAAGAGTATTCTTGATGATGATGATGATCTAGATTCGGAGACTTCATCGAAAGTGGTGGAAATTGCTAGCTCTAAGAGCACACCACTTGTCCCACCTCCGGAATCAGTTTATCGTATCGAGTTAGTTAACTCTGTGGATGAAACCAAACTCTCTTCAGTTTCATCTGAATTGGATGATGATGTTTGTGATCCAATGGGAGACATTCT
>BPTQ01000005.1:283973832-283990624 GCA_019973895.1 Chrysanthemum seticuspe
ATGCGTGTTGTGCTCAAGTTCTATGGATGAGAACACAACTCACAGATTATGGCTTTACTTTCGATAAAATACCTATGTATTGTGACTCGAAAAGTGCCATAGCCATATCATGCAATCCTGTTCATCACTCAAAGACTAAGCATATCCGTGTCCGCTACCACTTCATCAAAGAGTACGTCGAAAATGGTACTGTTGAATTATTCTTTGTGAAGACTGATTACCAACTCGCCGATCTATTAACTAAAGCCCTTCCAAAAGAAAGGTTTGACTATTTAGTTCGACGAATTGGAATGCGAAGCCTAACCCCTGAGGAGTTAGAACGTCTTCTCGAATCTTCTTGAAAATGATTTTCCAAAAAGCTTCGCTGTAAATAGTTTTTGAAAAACAAAATACAAAATTTGAAAAACCAACAAAAGCAAAATATAAAAATATAAAAATTTCAAAAAATACAAAAACAATATAAAATCAAAAATCCAAAAATATTCTTCTCACGACATGTCTCTCGTATAATCGATATTCTGTACGTTTCTAAAAATGTCATTCAACAATGATACGGGCATGTACAGATGCTTGAGCGAGAGCTCTTTAATTGGTTTTCAAAACATGTCGTTTCTCAAAATTTCTTCATAATAATGGCTTTCGTATACTTCAGTACGAAACCCGGACTAAAATGATGACTTTTGATTATTTTCAAATCAAAACTCGTGCTTTTTACTGAAAATCACAAGTGTACGCTTCAGTGCACTACATTTAAAAATGGTGAGAAATCATCATCATCTTGAGCACCTTTTCAAGATTGTTCAAAAAGATTTTTCAAAATCTTTCAAAATATTTTGTGCTCAAGATAACTCCCTCTAAAACCCTTTAATTGATTATGCTTTATTAAAGGGGGAGTATAAAACAAAAATGTTCCAAATTCATGCTTAAATCATATCCGTTTGTCTCCCCAAAAGACTTTAAAATGTTGTTTAATCTGTTGATATCAAAAATATCACGAATATGCTATTTTTGAGGGGGAGGAGACGTGATTAAAATGTGATCAAAATGTTTAATGATCGTTGTTTGAATCTCAAAATGAGCTCGACTCAGTTGAAACCTATGAATTGACGAGGAATCATGTACCATCTCGAGAAACTTTCTATGACTTGACCAGGACGGGTAATAATTTCAAGATAGTTCTCTAGTGATGTAAACGTGTCTCGAATCGGTCTTGTTCATTTAAAATCGATCAATTCAAAAAGTGCAAACTCTACCCTCTATGTACAGATTTCTGTCAAAACTTATAAGCACATGTGAAAGGGGGAGTGTTTCTGAAAATATAAAACTCACGGAGTGTTTCGAACATGTTTTCTATCATAAACACTCTGAGAGATGTTCAAGAAAAATGGTTTTATGGCAACAATAGGACAGTCATGGAGTTATAAGGTGTCTAAGAATAGGAAATTCGTCCTATGATCCGCCAGAGCCGGAGGGATCTACCCAAGGACACCACCAATAGTTAGTACTAGAAGTCCTTAGGTATGATTGAAAAAAGGAGTAATGTGAGAAAGGAGAAAGAAGGGGTTGAAGAATTAAAAAGAAAAGTAAAAGAAAGGGTGAAAAGAAATAGCCCTCCATATTCAACCTTAGGGCAGAAACCGGGTTCAATACATATGCTACTGGTTGTCACTAAGATGACACTGGTATTGAAGACAAAGACGTCATGGACCCAGTGACGCACTGCACTAAACCCTCTAGCCACTCAATTCCTCTTAAAAGGATTTGTTTCATTCTCACTGGGAACCCTACGTAATCTATCGGATTTCTCTTAGAGATCGTTGGTATTGAAGAAGGAGACCCTCTCCCTAGTCTCCGCTCAGGAAAACCAAAATGCACTATTGAGTCTAGAGCCACGAGATTCATTAAAAGATCTCATAGGAACACTTGACATGACATCGCTTGTTGTTCATCAATAAGGGCACAAGTGATATATTATAGAGTCCTACGCAGGTCTTAGCAATCTGCCAGAACATTTATGAGAGGTTTCACAATTGTGATCCTCAGTGATTGAATGGAAACTCCTGCCAGGGTCAACATCATGCATCCCTGACAGTAGGTCACTTCGGTAACTCCCCGTGGATTACGCTTAGTGTGTCTCAAACGGTCTACAATCGTGGGGTGATGCTTCGGTGTCCTCATCGACTCATCTGAACTGTAGGTGTATTTCGGTACATCGCGTTATCTCACTTGTGGGACTCCAGTTCAGGAACGGCCTCTGTGAGAATTAGAGACGTGTTTTCACACTATGCTGTTAACACCCTCGAAATTCAAACTTGTAAGTGCCGGAATCCGCTTATTACTAACTTGTTTTTATGTTTTCTTCTTATGGAAGCTCCGGAGCGGATTGATCGTGCAGATTCTCCACATGCTCATACCAACAACACATGAAAGTTCTCATCAAAATCAAAGGCAACACAAAGTTAAAGATGATTCTTCGTCAATGTCAAAGAATCTACAAAGTATAAAGACTCGAGAACTACATCATTGGTAACCAAAAGTCAAATAGAAGTGTGAGCATGGTGGAGAAAGACGTGGAGACACCAAACCAACGAAGTTGACAACGGCAGACAACCACATTAACTGATCACAAAGCATGAAGGAACAAAGAATTAAGACTATTCTATATCTACACGCAAAGTTCGAGCTCAAGGAAAGTAAAGATCTTATCAAGTGGAGCATCTTTTGAATGACCACCCCTTAGGGGGAGATTGTTAGCCTTAATAGTTTTATTAGAAGTGATGGTCATTCACAATTAGGAACTTTATATCATGTGTTAGATATCGTGATAGAATAGTCAACGGGCTCGTGGATTGGACTAAGCTAAATGGGTATTAGTTTAGTTAAGCTTGCCTTATATCCAATCCAACCCATGTCCAAGCCCACGAAGCCCATAGAAAGCCTTTTAGGGCAACAAGTCACTTGGACTATATAAACCCCTCAAAGTCTCATTTGAGGGGTGTGCTTGAATGTGTGTGTGTGTTTTTCCTTTGAAATAAAACATCTTTTGTTTTCATCTTTATCTTCACATACACGATCCATATAACATCAAGTCACCATCTTTCTCACCTTATTTCTATGCTTTGTTTGTGTTTGTGGTTAACGTGTTTCTACGCGTATAGTGATAACGTGTTGGGTTTGTGATAAGGTTGATAAAAGTAAGGTCCTACAATGGAAAATGCTGTGAAGGGCTCAGCACGTTGGGAATGGAAACCTAAAGGATTTACCACAACAACCAATCCCAATGGTGTATCAATGACCTTTGATAGATATAACTATATTGATACACGAGGCAGATCCAAGTCAATCATGGCTTGGGTCTCCAAAGGAAACTAACCTCTTTCTTATATGTTCAGGAACATCCAAGGACAAAGAGATCAGATCAAGGCTACACAGATAGTGGATGTTCAAGGCACATGACTGGCAACAAGTCCTATCTCTCAAATTTTGAATACTATGATGGACAGTTTGTCAACTTTGGAGGTGGAGTTAATGGAAAAGTTACTGGTAAAAGGGTAATCAAAACTGGTAACTTGGATTTTGAACCTGTGTACTATGTAAAAGAGCTTAAGTATAATCTTTTCAGTGTGTCACAAATGTGTGACAAGAAAAACAATGTTCTTTTTACTGAAGATATGTGTTTTGTTCTCTCTAAGGATTTCAAGATGCCTGATGAAAGTCAGGTTCTTTTTAAGATTCCTAGAAAAGGCAACTTATGTAGCTTTGATATGAACAACATTGTTGCTAAAGATGGTTATGCTTTCTTGCTTGCAAAGGCCACAGTAGATGAATCCATGTTATGGCATAGAAGACTTGGTCATATTAATTTCAAAACCATAAATAAGATTGTTAAAGATGGTTTGGTAAGAGGCTTGCCTCAGAAAAGATTTGAAAATGATCAAACCAGTGTTGCATGTCTTAAAGGCAAACAACACAGAGCTTCTTGCAGGTCAAAGTTGGTTAACTCTATTGCTCACCCACTTCATATGTTACATATGGACTTATTTGGTCCTACATCTGTGAGCAGTTTAAATCTTAAGAAATATTGTCTTGTTGTGACTGATGATTTTAGCAGGTTTACATGGGTTTTCTTTCTTAGAACTAAGGATGAAACAACTGGCATCCTTAAGACCTTCATTGCAGAAGTAGAAAACCAATATGATATGAAAGTTAAAATCATTAGGTGTGACAATTGGACAGAGTTCAAGAATAGAGTTATGGATGATTTTTGCAGGGATAAAGGTATTAAAAGAGAATTTAGTGTAGCTAGAACTCCTCAACAAAATGGTGTTGCTGAGAGGAGAAAGAGGCTGCTAGAACCATGTTGGCAGATTCAAAATTGCCAATCACTTTTTGGGCTAAAGCAGTTAACACTGTTTGTTATGTATGAAACATGGTTTTAGTAGTAAAAACAAAGAACAAGACAAATTATGAGTTATTTAGAGGTAGACCCCCTATCCTATACTTCTTGAGACCATTTGGATGTCATGTCACTATTCTCAATACCATAGATTATCTGGGAAAATTTGAAGAAAAAGCTGATGAAGGGTATTTTTTTGGGTATTCCATGGTTAGTAAAGCTTTTAGAGTATTCAACTTAAGAACCCAAAAGATTGAAGAGAATATGCATGTTGAGTTCCTAGAAAACAAAGTGAATGTCAAAGGAACTAGTCCAGAAAGGTTGTTTGATCTTGATACTCTAACCCATACCATGAACTATGTACCTATCTCTACAGGTACATCTACTTATGATTTTGTAGGTTCAGAAGAGTTTCTTGATGTTGATGGACCAAGCAAGGATCAAGCAAATGATCAAGATGAATTCATTTTGCCACTTTGGGACTATGCAGATAATGATGATATTCCAAGGACTGGAGATGCTCAACGTTCTAATGATTCTGGAAAAGAAGGAGCTGACAATATGAACACTACAAATCCTGAAAGCAGTGGAAATTCAAATTCCACTGCTATGCCAGAAGTTTCCACTGCAACACCAGAAGTGGAAAATACAACTCCAGTTACAGAGGAAGCTCAAGCCAATAATGTTGAAATCTCAAATATGCCAAGTGAGATTGCAGTTCCTCAGACTCCCCATACTTCAATTCATAAATCACATCCTCTTGAAAATGTGATTGGGGATGTCAATTCACCAGTAAAGAATAGAATACAATCAAAATTGCCTGATGTCCATGGATTTATTAGTGAAATCTATGAATCTAAGAATCATGAAGGCAAGAATGAATGTCTATTCATGTGTTTTCTGTCACAAATGGAGCCAAAGAATGTATACAAGGCACTTTAAGATGAAAGTTGGGTGGAAGCAATGCAAGAAGAGTTGCTCTAGTTCAAGATTCAAAAGGTTTGGGTACTATGTGATTTACCTCATGGCAAGAAGGTAATAGGTACAAAATGGGTGTTCATAAACAAGAAGGATGAAAGAGGAATTGTTATCAGAAACAAGGCTAGGTTTGTGGCTCAAGGATACACTCAGGAGGAAGTTATTGACTATGAAGAAGTGTTTGCCCCAGTTGCAAGAATTGAAGCAATCAGGTTGTTCTTAGCCTATGCATCCTTTATGGGCTTTAAAGTCTATCAAATGGATGTAAAGAGTGCTTTTCTATATGGGCAAATTGATGAGGAGGCATATGTTTCACACCCTCCAGGCTTTAAAGACCCTGGCTATCCTAACAAAGTGTACAGGGTGGTTAAAGCTTTGTATGGCTTGCATCAGGCACCAAGAAAATGGTATGAGACCTTAACTACTTATCTTCTTGATAATGGGTTTCATAGAGGTAGAGTGGATCAGAATTTGTTCATCAAGAAAGAAAAAAATGATATCTTGCTGGTTCAAGTATATGTTGATGATATCATTTTTGGCTCTACAAAGACAGAGATGTGCAAAGAATTTGAGAAGCTAATGAAGGATGAGTTCAAGATGAGTTCTATGGGTGAACTCACATTATTTTTGGGACTTCAAGTACAACAAAGGCCAAATGGTATTTTCATCAATCAAGATAAATATGTGGCTGAAATACTAAGGAAGTTCAAGTTCTCTGATGCAAAGTCATCTAGCACCCCTGCAGACAAGACTACACATCAAATTTTGAAGGAGAATAGTGGTGAAGCAGTTGATGTGCACATGTACAGATCTATGATCGGTTCTTTGATGTATCTTACATCATCTAGACCAGACATTATGTTTGCAGTGTGTGCTTGTGCAAGGTTTCAGGTCACTCCCAGGTTCTCACACTTGACTGCTGTGAAGAAGATTTTCAGATATCTTAAAGCATTTCCTAATCTGGGATTATGGTACCCTAGAGAATCACCTCTAGAACTGGTTACTTACTCAGATAGTGACTATGCTGGAGCTAGTTTGGTTCAAAAATCTACTACAGGTGGATGCCAATTTCTTGGAAATAGACTGGTGTCATGGCAGTGCAAGAAACAAACAATGGTGGCAAATTCATCAACTGAGGCAGAGTATGTGGCTGCTGCAAGTTGCTGTGCTCAAGTTCTATGGCTTCAAAATCAACTTTTGGACTATGGGTACAATTTCATGAATACCATCATTTATATTGACAATAGCAGTGCCATTTGCATAATTAAGAATCCAGTTCAACACACAAATACTAAACATATTGAAATTAGACACCATTTTATAAGAGATTGTTATGAGAAAAGGCTAATACAAGTTGTCAAAATCCATACTGATGATAACTATGCTGATTTATTAACAAAAGGACTTGATGTGGGTAGATTTCAGTACTTGGTAACAGGTATTGGAATGCTTAATCCATAAATTTTTGTGTCTAATGGTCTTTGGTATTGAGGGGAGGTTTTTGGTACTAAAATTGTTGTATAAGTTTGTATAAGTTTGTATTGTATATGTTTGCATGTATTTTTGCTTGTCCACTAACATTTATGCAGAGAATAAGGCTAACAGTGGAAAACACAATACAAGCAGTGGTACAAGTTACTCTCACAGTGGAAAAAGTAAAACAGAGAAATTCCATTGCATAAGAAAAGGTTCATTACATCAAACAGAGAGTGCTTACAACCACCATCAAAACACAAAATATAAAAACCTAACACAACCTACATCACCACATCCTACACTAGCTACTCCATTGGCTTCTTGCCCTTGCCCTCATAGTCATGCTTGTTCTTCTATGCTCTCTTCCTCTTATTCTCAAAGGTTGACTGCATTCTTGGACAAGCAAGACCAAGAACTTGTGGAGGAGGCCTTGACTCTGGTATGGAAATCTGCTTCATGTTGGAGAGAGCTGCTCTCAATGCTTTTGTCAGATCCCTTGGCAACTTCTTGGACAAGGAGTAGGTCTCATCATCATCATCATCATCTGATGAGCTGGAGTAGAACTCAAGAGAAGGTGCAGGCTTGGCAACAGGTGCAGACTTGGCAGTCTTCTTTGTTGGCCTCTTGGAAGAAGAGCTTGTAGCACAAGGTGGAAAGTAACCTGCCCATCCTGATGCCTCTGAAGATGACTCAGAAGCCACAATCTCTGTGTCAGAATCAGAAGAAATGTCAACTATATTGGGAAGATTGCTCATGGTGATTTTTAGGGTTCTTGTGCAAGTTAGAATGTGTTTTGATAAAGATTATGAAGATCCGAGCCCCTTTAAATAGGCAAAGTTGATCATAAGGGTTCATTAAAGGATATATTTATTTTTCCCTATTTTGGTAGGTTGAAAAGTAAATATAGATATTATCGGGTTGACTTTGGGAAGATATTTTTAGATAATGGCTTGGTTAAATGTAACTTTGGTTAAAACAAGTTGGTTATGAATATTCTTTGTATTATACTAACACTTGCAGGTACATAACCAAACTTGGCTGGGAGTTGATCATAAATGGTGTGTAACTGAGACACACAACAAATGGTTATTGATTCACCTTGTCTAATCCACATAAGAATCAACTAGTCCAGAGCAAACGGCTACTGGTAAAGACTTAACAAATCCGTTTATGGTTGATAGTTTACCAAAAACTATATGGTTATCAACTCACCATATTCTATATGATTAAGAGTTGGCTAGTCCATAGCAAACGGCTAATGGTAAAGACATATCAAATCCGTTGATAGCTGGTAGTTTGCTAAAAACTATAATAAGAGCAGTCCAATTTACATATGTTTTACTTACCACTGCTCTTGCAAATTTTTGTGAAAAATTCCCACTGCTAGTTCACAGTTTCCACTGTCAGTGTTATTTTTACCACTGATGAACTAGCCGTTACAACTGTTGTGTCAGTAACAAGTTTTTACTAGCCGTTGAGAGTAACTACTTTCTATATTTATAGGGTAAAATTTTTAGAAGATTATCTACTTTCCTACTTACAATTTATTCTCTTAAGATAAATTTTTTCCTTAGATAATCTTTCTTGCGCAAAACACTTAAACCCTAATAGTATATATCTTTTTCTCTCAATTGGCGAGTTCATTATTCAATTCATACTAACACAACATATTTTTCATCAAAAGATACTATGGCACCAATCACTTTTGTAGATGCACACAACCAAGTGGCCTATTTGGAAAAGTCAAACGACAAGAGTGGCCCTGTTTTTCATCAGATTGTGGATTTTCTAAACACTACTCATGTGAGGTATGCTTTACTTCTCAATCCCACAATCTATGTCTCTTAAATCAACCAGTTTTGGACCTCTGTTACGTCCATCACTATTGAAGATGGATACACACATGAAACTGTGGATGCTCTTAGAGCCACAGTGGATGGGTTATCTATTGATGTTACTGAGTCATCCTTGAGGAGAATTCTCCAATTGGATGATCTCAATGGTCTCATCACATTACCCATGCCAGAAATTCATGAACATCTTTCATCCATGGGGTATGATACCACTGATAAAACGGCTACTTTCAAAAAGAGTGGTTTATGTCCTCATTGGAGATTTTTAATACATACTCTTTTACATTGCCTAAGTCCTAAGAAAACTTCTTATGAACAATTCAGTTCAACAATGGCTTACCCTTTGGTTTGTCTAGCCACTGATAGGATTTTTAATTGGTCTAAATATATTTTTACAAGTATGCAAGGCAATGTAAAGAGTTCCACAAAATTTTTGATGTATCCAAGGTTTGTGCAAGCAGTGTTAAATGAATTTCAACTACAACCCCATACAAGAGTTTATAAAATCCGTTGCCTTAACCCCAAAATTTTTCAAAATATGAATAAGGATGGCAATAGGGTTGTTATACCCCTTTTTCCTCAAATGCTTGCAAAGATTTCACAGGTACAGGGTGAAGATGCAACAATCCCAGTTGTATCTCAAAACACACCCACAATCACAGTTCCAAACATAAACTACACTCCATCAGTTACTCACACCTATGAGAGGAGGCAAAAGCAGCCAACTTCTCTCATCACAACACAACATGTCCCTGATCCTCTTGGTTTAGGAACAAGCAGTGGTGGTTCCAGGCTTCCACCTAGTCCAACTAGGAGTGATTCTGAGCCAATGCCCTATGATTCACCTCTCCCAACAGGTCACACAGTTGGAAGTGTTGAGGGCAGTGGGCTGTGACAACTCGTAATTTCAGGACATTTTACAAACTTTAAAAGTTTCACTATTTCATCATTTATCGTAAACTACGTTTACGAGTATCAAATTCGCGTAACCTTAGTGGTTTAGCTGCGAATTCATGATCATATCATCGAGGACATTTCATATAGACTAAGTTTAGTCTACATTTCATTAACATCATTTCATATCAATATTATGCATGGGTTTGCATTTTTCATTAAACGTTTATTTTCTTATTAAATAAACGTTATCGCGTAAACATTTATTTTGAATATCTGGTCCAACCATTTCAAAAATTGTCCTAATATATTTTTATACTCATTTTAAGACTATAAAAATTATATTATTAGTTTACCCGGTGTTTTAAATTTATTTGGTACATAAATTGTTATATTTATATAATTACGACGGTTTTCGTAAATTCAACTCGATAATTATTATTTCACTCAATTCTTGTAAGAAATGTACTTTTATAATTTTTATAACTTCAAAATATTTTATTTTGATTCGTTAAAATTTATTTTTAGATAACGCTACCTTAAATGCTTAAATAAATATACAAGTTACTAATTATCCTTGAGTTAATAAACTTCTACTTCTACATGTATTTACTACTTAAAAAATGAATCTACTCATTCATTTTAAGGGTGTCGACAACCCAAGGGTGAGTCACAAGAATGATATTTGCAAAATATCCCAAGTCATGTATTATACTATACTTATTCACCATTTACACTTCATTTCTTTCATTTAACCAAAACAAGATCAAAAACTTTTCTCTTTTCTCTCTAAATATTCGGCAGCCAAGGAACAAAAGGAGGATCATTTCCAAGTTTTCAAGACAAGTTTTATTAAACCTTAGTATCATTTGTTGCAAAGGTTTTGTAATACAAACCTCAAGTGATTAGGAAAAACCTTTTGTCCATAAACCTCATCATATCACTAGTAAGCATCCATATTCATATTTTTATTTCACATTCATTTTTATGGTCATATCATTTTATTTGAGAAACATGCAAGTCTCATGCTGTTTATACCATTTTTAAAGGTTTTTAAGGTTTTTATGTGCTAAATATATATAATCCATCCTATAATTACTCCTTGTTATATATTAGTTTTGGTGATGTCTAGGAACCTATGACACCCTAAGAAGGTGTATGGTAGGATTAGAATAGCTTCGGAGTTGTTTTGAATTGGTTAGAATAGGTTTTGCGTGAGAAAAACTCATTTCGACAACTTTATATAGTGGTCTGATCTTATTTTGAAAATCTGGAAAATCCGACAGTTTGTAAAATATTTTGGGCTAGATATTTGGAAAATATACTTTAAAACGAAACCGTGGCCGCTTGAACGGATTAACACGGAGCTATAACGAAGAAGTTATGAATTTTTCAATTTTGACGATGAAAACTATTAATTTCAGAAATTTCAGCATGAAAATGTCACTCTTTACGAGTCAAAAATGAGTCCTAAGCTTTATAAATTGTGTCGACTTATCAAAAATATATTAGTATACTTTGACACGAATCTAAGGATGTAGAAAACGTAGAAAACGGACTTGTAACGATTAAATTACACGCGATAAACCAAGTTGCCGTAACTTTATTCTATTAGCAAAATTAATATATTCTCTATTAAAAACATACTACGGCAACTAAAGGACCATGTTGGCGGACGTTTTTAACAATGATGTAGAACTTTTTATAACGTGATGTCTTCTAGTAAAAGTAAGTTCGCCAAGTATATTTTCCAAAATGTCCAACCGTTTGTCAAGCGGAGTTGTAACGAATAATATACGGTCGCTTAAACTTTGCCGAAAACCACACTTAAACCATATTTTGGGCACAAGTACCATACTTCACCTATGTTTTTCTCCATGATCGAGACCTCTATGATAAAAACTTAAACACTAAAACTTTGAGATAATGATACAAGCTTCCCAAAACCGTTGAGTTCGTTTCCTAACACTAGACGTGCACCATTTTACGACTAACTTTTCAAGGCTATTTTAGTCACTTTCATGAAAATTTCAACGACATTATTTTACGACGAAAAGTTATAATTTCATTATAAATCATTAAATGACTATCGTGGGATATCATTTCAACGTAAATACTTGTAAAGTATTTTATAATATGACGAGATGTCATAAACATATATTTCGACGATAAATTCTATTTTCAAAAGTGTACAAGTGGTATAGATTACATGTGGATTTGCATGCACGACATTGTTTCATGATTTACATTAGAACATATCATTCATAATAGGTCACGGTCAGAGGTTGCTCCTCATTTCAGTATTGCCATTATATCATCATTATCATTGCAACAGGTGAGTTTTCATAGCCCCGATTTATTCAAAGTTTTTACTTATTTCAAACCTACGGGGGAGAATACATTGTACATCATTTTATTACGATACCAAGTATATCAAATTCATTACATTGCTTAAGTTACCTCATTGCAAGTTAAATGTCCCCATTTCCTGAACATGAACCGTTAATTTCATAGAAGCGAGGGTGATTGGATAGATCTATCGAGGGTGACACCTCCATCCGGGTTGGCGGATTCCAACCGGACGGATGCATTTCATTTCTTAATCATTATTTGAGTTGTTTGGCAAACACTCTGTTGGGGCGAACATCAGTCAGAGCTTCGGTGTCATGGACTTATAGCAATTGTATCATTTTTGTGACGACATTGTCATACATAATTTATACTTGTGGTAGTCGTATTTAACATTTTCAACAACTCTATGAACTCACTCAACCATTGTGTTGACACTTTTAGCAATGTATTTTCAGGTTATTAAGGCATTCACTTCATGGCATGCATGTGGACATATCATAGAGTCGCGGCGTCGACTTGTCTCAATGTATATTATGGTTTTCTTTAAAAACATCGTTTGACTTGTACCAAACTTATTTTCCGCACATAGTAACTTTCATTTGGGACCTATCTATGTAACTCTGAATGTTTTTATTAAATCAAGCGATGTACTTTCCAAACGACACTTTAGGTCGTTCAATATAACTGTGATTGTGATGCTATGACAGTCAACCCCCAGGAATTCCATTCCGCTGCAAAACAGGTAATTTGGGGGTGTGACAGATTGGCATCAGAGCTTTGGTTATAGAGAACTAGGTTGCATCATTTACCCTAGACTATAACTACATCATCATAGCATCTTATCATTTCATCATAAGTGCATAGTCACTATACATGCGGTTTCATACGCACATTTTGCGAGTTATTTACTTTCATTTCAAAAGCGATTGTCACATAGATGCCTTCAAATACCCATCCCATCGTACTCACATCACTTTGACATGGAGAATGCCCTGTCATTCCCTATCAAAATTTTAACATCAGTTGACTCAACACCGATAACATCAGATGATGACACTGAAACCTTTTAGGAGGACGAAGTTGCACCTACACCATCACGATCACTATTGATTCACTGTAGGATCAGGACAATTTTTATCATTCAGTTGGGACAGATCATACCATTTGGTAGAACTTATAGTCTTAGTCCTAATGAACCTATTTTCTTAACTCACCACAAGGATTTCCATTATCATCATTGTTATCATTTATATCATTATCATTTTGAGCACCATCCGTACCATCACATCTCATACACGATACTCATACATCTGACTTGCAGCTTGGGAAGCATGCATGATTTAACACACCATTACCATCTACCACTAAGACTATAGACACTACACCATCTCATAGGTTTGAGGACTGTGAGAGTTCTAGGGCTATTGTTGCTAGACCGCCTACTGCTCCTGCACTTGAAACACGATTAGACCATCGACAGGAATAAATAATAAGTACCTTTCTAGCTAATGTAATCTTTATCACTTATTATCTCCACGATAATCACAACCTTTGTTCATTTCATTCCTTATTCCAATTGCTCAATTTTCAATCATTTCGCGATGATACCTCACTATCTTACTAGGGGTTAGGCCAACTTTAATTCTTGACCAATTAGGAGACTATTACTACTCGATGAGGTTCTCCCATGTATCCTACAAACCATTCAACAAATTTTATTTCAAGTTATTTTGCTACCATTTCACGAAATTATTTCACTTAATTTTATTTCGAGCTATTTTATCACCATCTTAGAAACGTTGTTTTATAAAGTTTTAAAACAAGTTGTTTCATTACCACCCTATCAATTGGCTTTCAGTCATTTTATCAATTATTTAATACCATCATACGAAACAATTTTCATGTTACTCTGAAAAATTACTGAGCCATTATCTTACAAAACAAAACGTTGAATACCATCTAAAACTTCGGAGGAACATAATACCATTTCAACAAAACCAAGCATCACATCATTTATCCTCGATTATACATGGCCTGATCACCTATGTATAATTCAGGAAGAATTATGTCATGAAAGAAACAAGTATCATTTCAAATTTCTTAAGACAACCTTCATTCAAAAGCAAAGTTTTGTAATCATATAAAATGTTCATAAACATATCTTTTTAATAACACTCTATCGATGCTCACGCCATTCATCCCTCACTCAACCGATAAGTTAGAATTTGACGAGTGATCTTTTTAGGAAAGACTTCCTATACCATCTATCAGGAGGATTCCTCGATACAAGAAAACAATGAAAGGATTTCGGATTTACCAACAAGGACTAGAAATAGGTAGCGAGATCTTTCAAAACCTAACAAAAATCTCAAGACATCACGAGACATTCCGAACCCCTATCTTTGGATTAAAACCAAATAATATCATTTCAAAAGTACTAGCTAGACCGAGTTACAAGATTTAGTACGAAGCGAATACACACTAAGCAACACTATAGGGATAAACCAAGTCTTCTAACTGAAACTACAGAACATTTCACTAAACATGGCTTCAACAATATGTGAATTTCCCTACAATGAGTTTTCCTTAAAGGAAAAATTGGTTAAATTTAGGCTATCCATATAAACTTTCCCTAAGGCATTGTGTTCTCTAGAAATTACGGATAATTTCATTTTCACCTCAAGAGATGCAACAGGTTTGAACATATCGGACAATCAATAAACCTCCATCTATAAGTGAAATTAGAACAAACATTCTTCGACATAGTATGAGCTGATATCTATTTTCTTGCTAGCATGATAACAATATAAGTGATGAAATATTTTAGAAGCACTCAATATCGGGACAAATCTTGAAAATCAATCACTACACCACATCACTTAAACATTTAAGGTTTTGTGACTTTACAACATAGAGCATGGAAACACTTCAATAATCAAACAATAAACATTTTAGTCATGGAGACTAAACACCTTATGCAAGTAAGATTCAAGTCATGACATTCGCTAAGACGAGAAACGCGAGGAATCAAAATTGTTACCCATAATCTATTCTTTTCAATAAAGTCATTTTTCGACAGACTTAACATTTTGAAATTTGGCATGAGACACGTGGTATCAATTCCAGTTGTATCTATTATAAGCTACTCGATTCACCTTAGACTTCTGACAAACATTTTAAGATTCCTTTGGAAATTACTTGGTCATTAACACCGCCTATTATCCTCAGCTCAATGGTTAGAGCGAGAGAACAATTCCAACATTTTAAGATATGCTCAAGGCATGTGTGATTTTCTAAAAATGATTAGGCAAATCATTCTACATTAAACAAGTTGCTTTACAACTATAGTTATTACATGAACATATTGACTACACCAATTGAGGCACTCTATGGTTGAGGTGTCAATCACTTATTTACGGGCCGAAATCAGGAAAGTCCAACTCACTAGTCAATGAGTTATTTATGAAACAACAAAGAAATCATACAAATAAAAAATCAGTTACAAATAACAACATATGGCTAGATAAGCTACGTCGATGTACGACGCAAAATATTGGAAGTATGTTCCATAAGTCGCAAACCATTAGAATCTCAAGTGGGCAACAAATTATGCTCAAAGTCCCGTCTTGGAAAGGCGTGGTTCGATTTAGAAAAACATTGGACGACCCAATGCGACTCAAATACCCTCATCTTTTCACAAGTAACATTGTAGAACCTAACATGGACTGAATTCAGGGACTGAATTTCTTTTTGGTTGGGCGAATGTGACAACTCGTAATTTCAGGACATTTTACAAACTTTAAAAGTTTCACTATTTCATCATTTATCGTAAACTACGTTTACGAGTATCAAATTCGCGTAACCTTAGTGGTTTAGCTGCGAATTCATGATCATATCATCGAGGACATTTCATATAGACTAAGTTTAGTCTACATTTCATTAACATCATTTCATATGAATATTATGCATGGGTTTGCATTTTTCATTAAACGTTTATTTTCTTATTAAATAAACGTTATCGCGTAAACATTTATTTTGAATATCTGGTCCAACCATTTCAAAAATTGTCCTAATATATTTTTATACTCATTTTAAGACTATAAAAATTATATTATTAGTTTACCCGGTGTTTTAAATTTATTTGGTACATAAATTGTTATATTTATATAATTACGACGGTTTTCGTAAATTCAACTCGATAATTATTATTTCACTCAATTCTTGTAAGAAATGTACTTTTATAATTTTTATAACTTCAAAATATTTTATTTTGATTCGTTAAAATTTATTTTTAGATAACGCTACCTTAAATGCTTAAATAAATATACAAGTTACTAATTATCCTTGAGTTAATAAACTTCTACTTCTACATGTATTTACTTAACTACTTAAAAAATGAATCTACTCATTCATTTTAAGGGTGTCGACAACCCAAGGGTGAGTCACAAGAATGATATTTGCAAAATATCCCAAGTCATGTATTATACTATACTTATTCACCATTTACACTTCATTTCTTTCATTTAACCAAAACAAGATCAAAAACTTTTCTCTTTTCTCTCTAAATATTCGGCAGCCAAGGAACAAAAGAGGATCATTTCCAAGTTTTTATATTGTTAAATACATGGTTTATTTAAATTTTGTGGCCCATTTGATTATTATATTAAAAATATCAGAATTTTACTCATATTTTTATATAATCCTGTTAAAAACTTTACCAACCTGGTCTATAAGTTTTATTTACAAATGCGCTATTGCAAATAAATTATTCTTTTATTTGCAAATTACTTTTTACGTTTGGGTACGTATTATAAGTATACTTTACTACAATTACTTTACATCT